>VZTY01010751.1:266246-285328 GCA_013400935.1 Turnix velox | reverse complement strand
TTGTCCATGAAAATGTCAAATGATATCCCAGGATGTACCAGATAAAGAATTCCCCAAAGAGATAGGGAGGTATTAATGCTATTATGCAAAGCCTTAATGTTCTTCTAGCCAGAATATGGCATGGCAGCTTTGGTCACCAAAGGTTAGAAGAGATAAATTCAAGGTGGATAGATGCAGAGAGATCATTTGAAAGGCTTTCCTTTCCTTCACTCAGTTTTAGACCTGTGAGGAGAAGAGCTTAGCTTCTTTTGGATATCATGACTGAGAAGTAATGACATTTCTCTCTTGGGGAAGGGAGCTAAGGCCTAAGAAATAGTGAATAATAATAATAAAATAATGAAATCCAGTGCACATATGTAGATTTGGTAATGGAGGAAAACTGGAGTGAGGTGCCTGGTAATCAGAACACCCATGTTATAAAAGCAGAAAGCAATCTAGACCTTCCTTCAGCAGCTTATAGCTAAAGTTAAGCAAAAGTGTCTTTTACAGCCTACCCTCTAAGAAAATTATTATTCCTCATTCTGCTACATGATTTTCACAGAATCAAAGAATGTCAGGGATTAGAAGGGACCTCAAGAGATCATCTAGTCCAATCCCCTTGCTGGAGCAGAAACACCTTGATCAGGTCACACAGGAATGTGTCCAGGCAGGATTTGGATGTCTCCAGAAGAGATTCTCTCTTCCTCTCTGGGGAGCCTTCCAGTCTCAGTCTCCTCACCCTTCAGTCTCCTCTTCTCCAAGCTAAAGAGACCCAACTGCCTCAGCCTTTTCTCATAAGGGAGATGCTCCTCCCATTACCATCTTTGTGGCTCTGCACTCTCTCAAGCAGTTCCCCATCCTTCTTGAACTGAGGGTTCCAGAATTGGACACAGTTTCCCAGATGCAGTCTCACTAGGGCAGAGTAGAGAGGTAAGAGAATCTGACCATGCCCCTTCTAATACACCCCAAGATGCCACTGGCCTTCTTGGCCACAAGGGCACATTGCTGACTCATGGTCCTGCTGTCCACCAGGATCCACATGTCCCTTTCCCCTACATTGCTCTCTAACAGGTCAGTCCCCAGCTCATGGGGTTGTTCTTTCCTAATTTCAAGACTTGCCCTTGTTATATTTCATTAAATTTTCCATGCTTTCTGCCATGGCAAAAGGAGAACAGGATTCCTGCCTGTTCTGTTGACAGCCCTCTGCAGCCCAAGTAGCTGATGCAACTCTGAACATACCTGAATTCCTTTCTTTATTTTCCAACAAGTTCTTCTCAACTGATCTCTTTTGTCATCTGTGTGTCCAAGAAAAGCAACCTTTCTAAAAATCCTTCCATAAACATGTACTCTGTATTGCTTCAAAGTCCCCTTTGGTATAATCCCTGAAAGAGACTTTCACGTGACAGAAATATGGGCCATTCTGGTGACACTCAGTGCTGCATGGGTAGTCTTCTCAAACTCACTAATGCTCAATAAGTAAAGGATATTTTTGACAAGTCCTGACTAGTCAGGGATACACAGAAAAGTAATAAAACATGTGTCAAAAAGAGATCTGTTATATTTCCAGATCACAGTAAATCTTAAAGTAAGCCACCTACAATACCAAGCAGCTATTTCTTCTATATTGTACAAATGCAACAAGCATCATCTCAAGACTTGCCGTCCCCAGGCAGACTGCATTAGGGAGATGCTGGGAAAAATCCCCTGTCTGTTCCCTGTTTTGGAAAGAGCCACAAGGGCCATGGAGTTGTAGCTCATGACTTGGAAAAACAAGAGTTTTGCAAAGCAGAGTTGGAATTTCCACAAGAAGAGCTCAGCCCCACAACAGGGTTCTGGAGGAAGACATCAATAACAACACAGCACACAGCTCCCAAGCCACCACTGTAATTAAGATGAACTATTTCTCTGCTTCATGGATGAAGATGGCTCAGGTAGTGGATGAGCAGTAACTCCTGGGAGGCTGATATGACTTCCCAGATGGTAACAGAAGGGGTTCTGGGGAGGAATGAGCGCATGTTGCTTCTTCACTGCTGATTCAGCATCCCCAACCTTGCCAAGAATTTTGGCTTTCAAGCCATTTACATCCAAAGGCAATTGGAGAAATCATTTGACAGGCTTCATCCCAAGATGTTGGCAGATACCCAACACCAACTTTGTTACTCAAAGATTATGTTTACAGTGAAATGATTTAGGGATTGAGGGATTATCCAACATGGGCCCACAGCCCAACACCTCCACAAGTACCAAATACCTAATGATTCCTGACAGCAGGAATCAATCTCCAGAAGCTGAGATTCTTTTTTTCTTTTTCTTTTTTTTTTTTTTTCTGGAATAAAAGAAAACTGTTTGGTTTAAACGGTGCTGTCTACAAATCATTAATAAAGGCAATTGGCTGATTTACATCTGGCATCACAGAGTTCAGAACAATAAAACATGACTTTATTTTGCAGCTAACACATACTCTGCCATCCTTTATAAAGGCTGTCAAAAGCTGGTGCTTGAGGAGAGAGCAAGCTGGGGTACTGCAAGGATGGGGTGGACCAGGAATTGTTAGTATTGAGGGAGTAGGAGAAATTAGGAGCTGCATTCTAATGGGGTAGATAGATTTGTTGTTGTTTCAAAGGTTCATGACAAAAAGAATGGGGTTCTGGATTGTTTAGGAGAGGACAGCTGTTTGGTTGCCATCAGGGAACACATTTGCTGCTTTGCTTTTTGAAACCAAGTCTGTCATTGATGGGAACACCATGTCCTGTTAAAGAGGTCTGATATAAAGTGTCTTTAGACCAAAGTTTGCATCAGTCTAGTAGATGGAGAATTTATCAACAAAAATGTTTAGCCGTTAGGTTCGTAGTGCTACAGAGCCTTGATGTGCTGTTTATCTCTGACAGTGTAAGTCACACACACCTTTGCTACATCTAGATGAATAGGAGCACTCAAGTGCTCTCCAAATAACCCACTGGCAGAGTGTTTCTTCCAAGGATATGAAAATATGGAAACAAAGCAGTGAGCAGATGCCCACACCAAGGGCCAAGCTTCCCTATGTTCAGAAATTAAAATAATTTTTATTTTTTCTTTAGTGCATCTGGTCCAATTTATTTTTGTGTTTGGACAAAAAACCTGACCTTAAATAGATGCACTTGAGCCAGGAGATGTTTGGGACAGAATCTGAAGGCTAGCTGAGGTCCAGATCCTACAAGCTGGTGCACACAGCTGCCCTTCAGCTGACTGCAAGAAAAGGCAGACAGCTTCATACAGTTTGTTTGTTCTGATTATTAGACAGCATAATCAGCAGCCACTGCTGATCCTGAGCTGTTTCCTCATCATAGAAAACCATAGTTAATGCATTACTTTATCTGTCACGTTCATCACATACTTCTTTTAAATACCATACTGAATATAGTGTCTTTTCTATACCCAAAAGACCTTCTCCCCCAAAGCAGAAAACTACTCAACTAAGCTCCAAAATAGAAAAGTGCTGAAAAAACCCTTCATCTTCCATGTATCATCCTGATCAAAACCCTGGTTAAATGCTAGACAGCAGGTCACAGCCATTTTCTTAAACTCTAGGGACATCAAATTTTCCTGTCCATCCCTCAGCCTTTCAGGCTGCTTCTCTTAATGATGATATTGATTTTGATTTTAGTTCCATCTAGTTTTAGTCTACCCCAGTGATGGACTCCCACTGCTCCCAACAGGAGATTATTCTCTGCTCTGGCAGACCTCACTGATAGGAATCTTTTCCTGACATCCAACTTAACTTTTCTTTTTTGTTTTGTTTAAACTTTTTATGCTTTGATTGGATGAGATACTTAAAGCCAGGAGTTAGGGGTTAGAAAGAGAGGAGAGGGAAGAGGAGGAGAGACCAGACAAGATAAATTGCCAACCTACGAGAGAAATGTGCAAAAGTTTCCTCCTGAGGCCTGACTTTCTGTTGCAGCCATAGGTTGGATAGAAAATATATTTGCCCAGAATGCTTTGTAAGGAGAAGAAAGGAAAAGAATCATTATTAAGAGGAACTCGAGCCCAACTGGAGACATATCAAATACTTGCTGTATTGGAAAAAGGATTGTGATTAAGACAGCTGCTGCAGGTTAAATTTATATATACATTTTGTAAAGAATTTTAAAATAATGTGGAAATGGCTCTGATTATTTATGTGAAGCATTTTGCAATTGGACTCTCCCACATACCTACAGTGCTGTAAATGTCAGTTCAGTCAGATGTGGGGACCACCTAGGCCACTATCCTCACTCTGAAAGTTATTAATAATGATGCCAGCAAAGAGCACAGGAACTGTTGCTGTTCCCCATAGATCATCCAAAGCAATTTTTCTTTCCCTTTTCCATGCATGCATTTCCCAGCCTGGGAGTCCTTGTAATCCTCTTTCCTACCTCTGATCAGGCAGGGTTAGGGACAGTTGGAGGTTCACTGAAGGTCAGGGGATGAACAGCTCAGAAATCTTCTGTATTGCCCCTATAAACGCTGAGTGAAGTTGTCAATATTTTGCCCGAAGGTAAATAATCTATTTTTTGATCTCAGACAGTGATAAACTCACATCAGAAGAAGCCAAACATAAAGATCTCCATGTGGTAATCTACTGAAATACATGACCGACTGAAAGATCTCCAAAGAAAATTGCTTGGGAGGACTAATCAGGGACATAGAAAGAGGAAAGGAGGAAAAGCAAGATGGAGTTGATCAGGAGAAAAGATACAAAAATCCTTGAACCTGAAATTCACCCAGGACAGAGGGTCAAAAAAGGCCATTAGGATGATTGCAGCCTGAGTTGCTGCAAAACACAATCTGCAGTAGCTCACCCAGTGATTCTCTCATCATCTTAGGAACTTGTGATTTTAATTCAAAAATACAGCCTTTGGAAAAGTTAGTTGCCTTCATAAAGAGGCTGACTCACCAAACCTCTTAGGAACCTGCTCTGATGACTAATTGCTCTTATTGTTAAAAATGATCCTCTAATTTGCGACATCAGCACTGACAACCTCAAATTCCAGCCACCTCATCTCGGTCTTTCATCTGCTCGAGTGAACTGAAGAAGTGGGTGTTTGCAAAAGAGAGAAAGAGAGATGCTAAATCCTTCTAGAAAATGTTATTCTTGTACACTGCAGACTGAGGGGAAGGTAATCCACTGAAATAGGAAAAAAAATGCAAAAATAGAACATTGTTACGAAGGCAGGCATATTACTAGGGCACTATGGAAAGAGGATGGTTGAGACTTAGATTACAGTTGTTTGGATTTCATGATCTTTTTAATCTTCTAGGGAATGGGAAGTCAAAAATAAATGCCTCCCTTGGGTTCCTTAGGAAATAGGGAGGTGTTGGAAAGAACAGAGCAGTGATGAGAATGAGACTGAGATACAAGGAAAGCCTCATCAACAAGGTGGTGGTTTTGAGAGAACAGCAGCAAAACCAATGGAAAATGGCATGGGATGGATGAAGGAATTTGGGCTGAAGAGATAAATCAAACATGGTAACTAATGAAAATGTTAGAGTTCCAAATGTGGACAAAGAACCAGAAAAAGACTAGTTATATTATGGGGCACTTTCTGCCTCTAATTCTGCACCTCTAACTAATAGACCTGAATTCTGACAGCTTAACTTGAAAGCAGAAAATTTTGGTGTTGTTTTGCCAAAAAGTAACAGAGAAATACAACTCAGACAAACATGGCTTTTGCAAATAAGACACAACTTTTTTAAGTTTATGGAAAGTTTATGAAAACACCGTAAAGCAAGATTCCTCCCCACTTTTAAGCAGTTTTTTACTCAAGACACCTAAATATACTGTTAGTAATGAAAGACAAATTGCATTATATTCTGATTTTTGCATGTTGAATTCTGAGTTCACATAGAATCTATTAAGAACAGGAATTGTAACAGGTCATAATGTGACAAGGAAAAAGTCAATTTAATAAAATTCAACAAACTTGATTCCCTTGATGCACATTTCTGTGATCAGCTATAACTGTGCCCCTTCCAAAAACCCTTTAATAAGACCCAGTGTATAATTTTGGTGTTCTGTATGTGTCAACAGCCAGTTAGATCAGAACTCCTCCTTGACTGGTGGCAACTGAAGTTCACACCCTGGGTCACTGAAAGGTAATTTCCTTTAGCTTTGCAATAAACTCTCTTGTATTGACCTAAAGACCTCCAACATTACAAGTAGTTAACAGCAGCCATAAAAAAAAATGTGGGTACAAAATATCTGAATTTGAGGAGATTTGCTAGAATTTTATTAATTTATAGAAGTTGAAGGTTATGCCATATGTCACTAGAAAGTAATTTTCTCTGAATGTGCAATAAGGGATTAGATTTGATTTATGACCTAAATATTGCAAGATATTAATACATCTCCACACCATGGTAAATGTACATGTGAGGAAATGTACCTTTTCTAACCTAAAATGGCAAGAATTTTCTTTAATTTACTAGGATAAACTCAATCACTGGCATTCATTAATTTTTGAACATTGAGTACTTATGTGGACTGTCCCCATCTCTCAAACAGATAGCTGTGTTATTCCTGTATGAAATACAGTCCAAATGTTCCCCAAAACTGCTTCAGAGACCATATATTTGGTACCCATGCATATAACTACTAGGGTTGTCCAGATTTGACATTCTTCTAGAAACACACAATGTTTTGGACCCTTGGGATCCAATTTATGTGCTGTTGGGTATTACAGCTGCAAACAAATACAAGGAATATATATATTCAGAATCTAGTTACTGAAGCTAACAAGCACATCAAGCAGGTTGGAGAAAAGGGCTGTATGGTTATTTTAAAATTTACCAATGTGCTTTTGCGGAATGCAGATATCCCAGACTTTGTTTTCTAGGGACAAGAGGTAGTTCACTGTATTTTTTAGCTGTCTGTTCATAACTGCATCAAGTCAAACCATTTCCTGAAGAGCTTTTAATATCTTACTTACATACTGTGTAAACAATATGTACTTCTCTACGTCCAGAATAAAAGCTATGCACCAGAAATTCTCATATTTCCTGGCCATCAGTGCATAAAATCAATCTCTATGCCAATTCCTTTTGGAACTACAAGTACAGACTCAATAATAAGGGTTTGTTTCAGATAAGAATTTCCATCCCTTAGGAAGCTTCAGTCTTTCAAAAAGTAGTTTCATGTTGAATCAGAAGATGTTGATATGACAGTCACCTGACCCCAGGGAGGGACATGGTGTGTGATGGGAATTGAAGTCCAGCTGAAGAACAGAAATGCAAATCACCGATGAACAACTGCTCCTGCAAAATCCATTTTAATGCTGTTTCAGGACCAAACAGTCATTTTGCTTTTGCAGGTGGCTGCCTTCATTTTGAATTCACCTCTTTTCTGCTCAGTGGCATTAACCTGCCTTGGACGTGACTTCAGCACAAATGGAAAATGCAGTCCAGGGAGATGGTATTGTTTCAAAGGTTAGGTAGGTGTTGTTCAGATGCATACTGCTGCATGTTTAAAGTTTTGCTTTGTAGCTTATTCATGCCCTCAGGTCACTTTTGTCAGAGTCAAATCCACACTCACATTTCCTTGGCGGCCACTCTTATTTCCAGTACTGGGCATTCAGAAGCTCTGATGTTCCCCTCAGCTCTGCCTGTTGCATTTTCTTCCTGCATCATTGAAGGGAGCAGTGGAAAAGGTCTCCCAGCTCTGGGAGTTCAGGAAAATGCTTTACAGGGATTAAGTTTACAGTGAAACGTAGACCAAAGGCCTTCAACAACTTGTGATTGCCTGCCGGGAAGCCGATGGGCATGTGAACAGTGGGGGTCCCATCAAATAACAGTGGATCTGGGTTATTATTTCCCCTACCCTTCCCTGCCATCCCAGACCTGTTATTTCAGGGCAGAGGAAGCAGAGCCTGACTCCCCAGCTCTTGCTTAGCATTTCAGATGCAAGGCACCAGGTGGCTGGAGTGACGAGAAGCTGTCACAAGCTGAAATGTTTGCTGTCTTGAATGAGAAATAACACTCTGAGAAAAGCCTTTCCCCTGCAAAGGTCCAAGTCAGCAAAGTCAGAGGTGCAGAAGGGAGTTATACAGGTCAGTAGCCAAATTCATCCCTGCTCTCTGGTTATTCTGTGAACAAAGGTACAGAGCACCAGCAAGGGCTGGGAAGAGTGGGATGAGATGTTGCAGATACTGCTGAATTGCGAAACAGTATTAGCAGGAGGGAGGGAATGACTGATGGCTGATTTGTCCCAAGCACATGTCGAAAGAACGAGCTTCCTCCTTTAAATTGTTTTCTCCCTGCCTCAACTGAGAGAGGGCTGCTATTCTGGTGAAGTGACAGATGCTGCTACCAGTCATACGACTAAGCAAAAATGTTCTCATTTTTAGGAATAGTGGATCAATTGTTCCAGTATCCAAGGGTAATTTCTTACTATTTATTCTCACTTGCCCTGGCACCTCCCCTACTATTTCTAGAGTTTTCAGTAGCAGACTCAGGTCTTTTCTGTAGTCCATCTTAGAAGCCATTACCAGAAAATACAGTATTTCTGCAAAAATACACACAAGTGCAGACATATTCATGCAATACTGCATGTGCTAGTAGCTTCTCAGAGCCACTAGACAATCATTGTTTTATAGGAACAATTGTGAGCACGATGTGAGAGTAAATGCAAATATAACTTTCACAGAAATTTAAAGCAATGGTTTCCCACTGAGGGAAAGGGACACACAGTCGCCTTTTGCCATTTCTGTGCCACTACTCGTATTAAGCTGGGACTGGGACATGTAAATGTTATGTACTGTATGTATATAGAAGGGCCTATAAAGAACGACTATCAGATGCACTTTCAAAATGCTTTCCATCTGGGTATAAAGACAGAAATGGATAAGAGAGACAGGAATGTCTCTCTCATATAATAATAATGAGATGATGTGGGTCAGAGAATGGAGCCAGAAGAGTAATTGCCATGGGTTTTGCAGACATCACAATGATGAGTTTGATTTAGGAAGCATCTTGGGTGAGTAGGATGAGATAGCCTTGAAGATGTTCAAGAGAACATGAGGAACAATATGGGATAAACACAAGGATAACTCATTTGAAGATGGTAGAAGTGGGAGAGTGAAGACTGTCACCAGGGGCCAACTGAAGGTGAGAACCAACCTTCGCAAGATGAGTGACAGATGAGGGAGAGGGTGGGTGAAGATGGACTGTGAAAGCAGATATGTGCAACATATGTTTGAAGTGCTAGAGAAAGAGTGTCACCAGAGGGGAGGATATGGAGGGGTGACACACTGACAGTAGTGGGCTGGGAGCGGGATCTCTGCATCCGTATCCTGGAAAAATGTGTGCGTGGAGACAGGATGTATATCTTGATACTAGAAGAAAGGGCAGTCCCTGCAGTCACTAGGAGAGAAGAAGAGAGAGGCTGGACAAAAGTTTTGGCTGCAAGGCAGAAGAAAGGTCACATCTATTTAGAGATATTCCAAGGGAGAAGGCTTCCAGAGGCATAGCCTGTATGTGAAACCTCAGACTGTGATCTGGGCCGATGCCCAAGGTTAAGGGCCAGCGTGGGGACACACACACTGCAGAAGCTAAGAGGCAGCAGGAAAGCAGTGCAATAAAAATTAAAACCTTTGTGCTAGCTTTTATGACCCTGAAGTGATGGTTAGGCAGCCCTGAGGAGATGTCAGAAATTTCCCAGTCAACTGATAGAAATAGAGAAGCCATTGTTATCCGGGAGAAACAATGCAGGTGGTGTTTATCCAGTGCAAAAATGACAACCTTATGCCTTACTAGAAATTGCATGGCACTAATTTGTCTTTGGGTAATTGTTCATCTTATGCTTTGTAAGTTACTTGTTGGCTAACATCCAGGACTCCTCAGACTAGCTTTGGCATCCTCCATCTAAGCTGTGATCATTTTCATATTTCACATGTCTTGGCTTTCACATAGGCACATGGCATGTATAGGGTTTTCTCCTGCAAGTGGCGGGTACATCTAAAACAGGGATGCTATGACAGCGCTGCTGAGAGGTGAGGTTCTGCCCCAGCTCCCCATGAGCCAACTTGGACCTGGTTGTGCCTGAGGGGATGGGTCTACCTTTAGGTGGAAGATAGCTGTCATTACACTGGTCGATGGACCATGTTTTTTATTTCTCTGTCTTTCATTATTTGGCATTGTTTTATAATAAGAACCTATTTTTATTGTTTTTTTGGTTTTTTTTCTGCTGTCAGTGGAAGATATTTCCACAGTATGGAGTATAACATCCTGTAGATGCAGCAGTAGGACAGCCTGTTTGACCTTGGATACAAACCCTGAGACCAAGCTTTTCCTAAGCCAGTCTGTATTTTCATTTTCATATTAAAGGCCATTCAACTTGGCCTCTCAACAGCTGGATCTCTCAGTGGAGAGCATTCCCAGCCATGTTTCTTAAAAACTTCAACAGGCTAGGTAGTAACCAGAGTTTCTAACCTCCCACCCCACCTTCCAGAGCCTCCGGCAAAGAACAGTGAGCAATAATTTAGAAGTAGCTTCTCTTGACAATGAAAGTCATATTTTGTTTTGAAAATATCCTCTGCATGGGAAAAATGCTAAAATAAAAAGTTTGAGTCCATGATGTCAATTCTTTGCATTTACTTTGCCTCAAAATCATCTCCTCTCCTGGGGAACTACTACCACACGTTGCCATAGCCCCTAGCTTTATGCTCTTGACAGCTTTGTCCTCTTCTTTGTGGGCCCAGTCCTTTAACAGATCATTGTCATTTGATCTCCCTTCTCTCAGCATTGTCAGAACAGCCCTGTCAAAACAACCCTGTCACTGGTTTGGGAATGAAGAGTCCTTCAATGCTATAAAACTCCCTGTGACGTTTGAGATTTTACTTCTTATCTGGGCCACTCTTTTATATCTCCTGTTTTCTTTTTTCTCTCTTTTTTGCTGGAGTGATAAATTTCAGCAGAGTGATTTTATGCAGATACACTGAGGGGCATGTGGTACTAATGAGTCATATTGTAAATATTTCCTTGTTTTCCCTAATTTTTGTTCCTGGGCTATCTGAGCACCTCATGAGACCAAAACATGTCAGGGAAGAGTGAAAATAAAGGCTTATAAAAACAGGTTTTTTTTAAAGTCAGAAAGATTGTCTGTGAGACTTGAATGATAGGTTTTATTTGTCCTGGGTCAATAAATCTTAGAAGAGCTTAACTGAAGTTTATGCTAAAAGCATCCTATTTTTATATAACTGAAATAACCAGGATAAGCCACCATGGTCCAAGGGTATATCATGTCTCCCTCCCATGCAAGGGACATCTAGAGAAAGGAGGAAAATGATTAAAGAACTTTCAACCTCTGTGGGCAATGTTTTGAGGAAAGACTTTGGGATTTAGCCCATTATGTGAAGTTTTCCACTTTCACTAGAACTCAGGAAAGAAAGGACAACTAATTTCTTCTCTGTTTCCATTATAAAGAGCACATTTTTCCAATGTAACCCTTGGAAAAGGTATCATCAATCACTGCTGTTTTAATCTGGGAGTTGTGACTTCCAAGAGTTTGATGAATAGGTCCAGAAGTTACTGTAGTTTGTGACCTTCCTAACTGGACAGATGGAAGGAGAAATTCTGAATTTCTTATACTTTGTGCCTCTTTGACCTTGAGTAGGAGCCACAATGTGGAGAAGATTTGGAAAAATCTTGGCTGAATATTGGTATGGAGGAGAAGAGCTTTTGCTGAAAACTGGAGAATCTGTCATCAGAGAAATAACAAAAAAAATAACTTCACAGAAGGAAAACCACTATTTTCTGTGTTACCAGTCCCACAAAATAAAAGCAACCCTACATATCTCTACTATCTGCTTTACTTGTGAGTTAGTTATTTGACACGAAAGAATTTTTAAAGTAATTTGAACCACTATTTACAGAATTTTATATAAAATTCAGTTTGCCATCTGCAAACAGATATATACTGTGTTCTAATGACTGATGCTGAGATCCAGAGAGCTTGCATAAATCCAGGAGACAAAACACTCTGAGGTGCCTTAAACCATCATTACAGGGTACCTGCTGGGGCTGCAATACCTGCAGTACCATAGAGCTGCTCTTTCTGGTGCGTCTGTAGCTGAAATTCAGGATGGAGAACCAGCAAAAACAACTTGTATGTTATAATGCTAGTATCAGTGGATTTTAGAGACATAGATACAGCTGAACAACTGCTTTTTTTTCACATTTATAGGAGCCATAAGGGTAAAAATCTTCCACCATCCTGGAGTTCAGACTTCATGTCTTTGATGGCATAAGATGCCTCTGACCTGCGATTACTGCAGTGTGTGAGTGTGATCCTGCTGTAATTCTTTGGGCTTGAATCAATCATGCCAGCAAAATCAGTGCTCCTTTGATCTGAGCAACTCACTGTCCCGCATGGCTGAAGGTATAAAATCACCAACCCTCCTGTTTGAGGTAGAACAGCCATTCATAAATCAGCCTGGCAGACCATAAATTCATTTACCCAACAGAGACACGGTCAAAATGCAACTCAACACGCTTTTAAAGGCCTTTGTTCAGTGCTGGAAATAAACAATGAATGGAGGGGCGTGGGGAGAACAAGAAAGTAGCATCTTTAACCTTTGCAGAGTAGTCATAGTCATAGTCATCTAGGTTGGAAGGGACCTTTCAGATCATGAAGTCCAACCATCAACCCAACTCTTGCAAGCTTCATACCTGGACAGGGACTTGAACCCTTGACCCTCAGATTAGGAGTCTGGTGCTCTCCCAACAAGATGCTGCTGCTCTGATACAGGTTGGTCTCTCTTGGTGCTGAGGGGCTTTGGGAGGGGCTGGGTCCTCCAGAGCTGTGGCACAAGCATCTCACTGGTAAAGCAAAGATGGCTTGGATTATGGACTTCTGGGTATCTTGGAAATACCCTTCAGATCTGATAAATGCTACATCTCCACCTGCTTCTGCTGGTCTCCACCAAAGGCAAAACAGGAAATAAACTCACAATGTGGTCCCAGTCAGTCAGACTTTGTGGTGTCCTCATGAGGGATATCTCAGGCCAAGAAGCATGGACTTTCCCTGGCTGTGTTCTTAGGCAGTTTCAGATGTTTGCATCTGGATTTTAGGTTGTAGAAGAGGAGAAAGACTGTCAGGCATCCAGACTCAAGTATCAGCCTGGTCTGTAAAAACAGAGCCACTTAAAAAAGCCTGTGGGCAGTTATGCAAAGCACAGCAAATGAAACCTTTCAAAAGCATCAGAATAAACCTGAGACACAGTTTCCATGGCTGTTTCCCCTTTCCTGCTATCTGATTTCATCTGACTTGAGGAATATATATATATATAATATATATATATTTAAGCAATATTACAGCAACTCTGCCAGTTGCTTCTAATAAAATAGCTCTGCTGAAATAATGCAGTGTCTGAGAGATTGGGTGTAATATGGTTAAATGCTTTTACAATCCCCCATTAAAGTAAGTGGATAGAAATTCATAAAATATTTATGGCATTTGAAAAGTCTTCATTCACAGACCCATCCAGAATGCAAAGCAGGACCAGAGCAGCAAGTGCTGATGGCAGATGTGGATACCATGATGCTTCTCTTGTGTGGAAGGAGAAGACAGACTTAGGTTAAATCATGTTGCTGAAGAGGAGGAGGGTTGAGATCAAATTGTGTGCTGCAGTTTGTTTTAATCCAGTTACTAAACCAAGCAGCACTCCAATTTCCTGCTGAGTATGACAGAAATAACAATCCCAAACTGGCAAGAATACTACATTTCTACTCTTCCTGCCATGAGTCTGGGGCATTAGTGAGAGCTTGGAGTGGGGAAAAGAGCTGTGCTTTTAATCTGTGTGATGAGAGAGGGGTTGGTTGCTTTTGAGTCAGCGCTGAGATGACCCAATTTCTCGCTCAAAAGGCGCCTGGCTGAATGGCTTCCTGTCTGTGGCCAGGGTAATAGCAAAGCTGGCTGCATCCCCCTCTTTGGCAATTAGACTCCAAGCCCCTCGGTATTAGAATCAGCTGGCACTCTCCCAAAGGCAAGCTTTTTAAAAGAAGAAAAAAATAAAAGAAGGAGTTGTGTGTCCAGTGTTGTTTTTCCACCTTGAGTAAAGCTCGAGTCTGTCTTCTTGTGTCAAGTTCCATGTCAGCAGCCACAGACCACTCAGTGCAGCACCTGGGGGAAGACAGAAGGGCTTGGGAAGCTTAAGGACCATAAAAATAAGTGCAGGATTAGAAGAGATGGCGATGAGAGGAACCAGGATGAACTCCTTGAACAGAATTAAGTCAAGACCTGGTGTTAATCCAGCATCTTGAGGTTGAGAGCAGCTTTGAACTCTTGGATGAAACCGTGTGTGAGGTTTTGACAGAAGTAATCTACAGCTGCAGAGGAATAATCACTTCAACAAGTGATGGGAAGGAGGAAATCTCTTTGTGAGGAAAAGGTGGCAAATGAGAAGTGCAGCACCCCCTGTGTGGCTGCGTCTGAGGTGTCACACTGAGAGGACTTGGTGCATCACACAGAGCAATACCAGATTCATCTCTGTAATTTGGCATTGGACAAATCTCTTTGGAGGGAAGTATGTGGGAGAAATCATGATGACTGTGGAACCCAAGGATCATTATCTCAGGCTTAAATTCCTGCACTAAGTATCCCAGCTGTTACCAGAACATGTTTGGGAAACAGCCCCAGACAAAAAGTTCTCAGTCTTCCTGTGCCAGTATGTTTTGAGCAGTCATCATCTTGACATCTCTGCAAATAATGGAAAGCTCCTAGTGGTTCCTGTTCATTAGAGATCCCAATTCCTGTTCACGCCAATTTTACCTTCATATCACTCAATTGACTCAATGGCAAAGGAGACGAGAACCTGGGTTCCTATTTCTCATTTTGCAAGAACAGCTAAATTAACCCTGGGGTCAAAGCCAAATGCCAGTCTCTCTGAACTCCTCCAGGATTCAGTGGCTGTGCACCACTATAGCTGCAAAAGTACCCAAGCTCACTTTAGTCTCAGGTTATGCAGCTCAGGGTGAGCAAATTTATTCTATATTTTTCTCCCCAGGGTTTTGTTGTCCTCATCGACCTCCAACCTGCTGCTATCTAAATCTAGAAAGTTTGTATTTCTGCTGTACATAGACCTTTAATATAGACATCCTCTCAGCTGGATACCATGGTTAGGATTTTACTCCCTATAAACTGGGAATAATTTCAGCAGTCTAAGGAATTTGTCCAAGTTACATTGAAAAAGCAGTTTTTTACTTCCCCACCTGCCCTCAGTTGTGGTGATGCTTTTCTGTTTTCACAATTACTGTACCTCATCCCATTGGACTGCTATACACCAGAAGCAAAACTCTTACTGGTGTGTAGAACAGAGTAAAACTGAACTTTGGGATCCATTAGGGAGAAAGAGTCAGTCTAAGGTTATTTTTTGCTTAGGTTTGCTTCCAGTTTTCTTCACCTTGTTTTCTCCTCCAGCACAGCAGCAAGTGGTGTGTGTTTATTAAACACACTAAATATTCCTTTATAAATATGTATTTTTTTAGTTTGCTTTAATAAGTCCATATTTACAAAGATGTATTTATACATACATTTATNAAAGAAATAAAGCTATTAAATGAATTAAATATAATTAAAAGTTTACTGCTTTCCATCTGATTGACAAAGGATTTGTCCTTTTCCTTGTAACTCTGAACTGTTACCCAAACTTGCCTGTGTGTTAAACCCTCATATCCTCCACTTCGGGGAGTTTCTCTCAGGTTGTACAACAGCATGTCTGTCTGAACAGGCACAAGAAAGTCAGTCTTCTGATTTATTGCTGATGGGGAGCAATAAATTTCCTTTAGGGGAAGCACAAGGATGTAGATCATAGATGTGGGAACTCTGGATCAATATTTTTTTCGTTTTCTCTTATATTGGGTGTAAGTAGCCGCTGAGCCGCTCTCACTGGAGCAAGCAAAGTGAATCATCTCTCTGTGTTATCTTCTTCAAGTCTGTTCTGCTCAGGAAAGACAAGTCCAGGAAACCCAAAGTTTTCTATATTTTTTCCCCCTAACCTTTACAGTGTGGTTTTTTTCAGCCCACATTTCCCAAGCTCACTAAATACTTAGCAAATATGACCTGTTCTCTGCACAGGAAACTATCCTCGTGGCTTGTGTAGCTACTTCTTCCACCTAGCATGTGAAGGACAGCATTATATTCACTCTATCATCTTCTCTTCAAAGATGAAGATGAAACAGCATGTTCCCAGCAGCTGAAAGAGATGCTCTAGTTAAAACCCCAGCCTGTGAACTCAGGAGGAATAGGAATCCCCTGCAGTCTTTCCCCAAAAAGACATGCTCCCCAAATGTCCTTGCTGTAGAATAGTGAGTCCTTAGTGCCCCAGGCCAAGCAACGAACTCTTTGCAATAATACTTTATATTCATATAAATCATACAAATTTATTCAAGACTACTTTTCACTGCTTTTGTCTTCAGGGTTACTAGACCACTAAGGGATTAGATGAATGATAACAGATAACATATCAGAAACCTTTTGTTTAGGATACCTGTGATCATGGCTTTTAGATCCTGGACATCTCCTTTCCAAGGATTTAAGGCCTTCTACCAATCTGACAAAGATGATGTGTTATAATCACCACAATCCTATTGTTTGGCTAAAGTCATATACTGAATCCATGCCTGAGTCTGGAATTAGAATCCTCCCTGTCCCCAGAATCTCCTACTGCAGTTCTCCACTTATCTGCCCTACAATACAAGAAAACAGACATGGTCATGTAAATTTGCCTTAGCACTGTTGTAAATCCATACAGGGTCATGTGGTAACCTGCTACTTGCCATTAAGAGCAGAGTTACCTAACCAAGATGGGTAGTTTGGCTTTCTAGTGCTAATGGATGCTGCCTTTGAAGGACCATATGTGCTCTTCCTATACAGTAAATGCATAATAATCTCTCCTTTTCCCTCCTTCTCACCCTTTCTCACTTACAGATGCTGGCTACACAGCTGGCAAAATAGATAGGTCTTTCTAACTCTTTCATGCATGCTCAGTGAGTTCAGGTAGCTTTATAAATATGGTAATGGTTTCCAGAGCATGTCTGGAGTAGAAATAAGACAGAAAGCCAGAGAGGCTGGACTTGGAGAGATAACTGCAGAAACAGCTCTGCTGCAGGAGAGGCTAAATCTGCACTCCAGGTCAAATTAACTGCCTCTCCCTCCTTCCCCCCCACCCATTAGTACGAGGAGAGCTCTTGTGCTCACCTGTTTGCTGATTACATCCATGAAGAAAGCAGCAGCTCTTGTTTAGTTTATTACCAGAAGGCCCGAGCTTGCGATAAAAAGCAGTACTTTATACAATGGGGGTTCCTGCCTGGCACTTCAATGCAGTTGTCCTGCTGAGAAAATTACAGATAAACTTTTAATTTATTCTCCCTTTAAGGAAGAGGGGGAAAGAAGAGAAAGGAAAAAAGAAAACCCAAACTCAACAACAACCTTCTGATGTGTGCTCATGAAAAGATTAGCTTTTACTAGTCTGCTTCCAAAGGCTGTTTCTCTGGAGATATCATCCCTCCCATCCAGGACTGGGACCAAGGACCATTTATTATGGTCTCTCCAGGTGCTGGCTCATGGTGGCATCTCTCTTGGGTGAGTTTGGACACCATTCCCTGTGCACCTGGTGGTCAGGATGTGGCTGTCTCTGCTCAAGACCACACTCAGGCATCTCCAGTATTCTTTGGAAAAGTCATCTCTTTTTCTATAGCAAAGGATAATCAATAGTGACTGATGTCAATAGCCAAGGGGGGAGGCAAAGAACAAAGCTGTGATTTCTGGGACTCAAAGCAGTAGTTTAAGATGAGGGAGGTAGGGAAAAAAACCAACCAAACAAACAAAAAAATATCCAAAAAAACCCAAACAAACAATGGAATGGCAAGAGGAAGGAGATGAATCTCAGTTTCACGAGTGATGCCTTTGACAAATGTTTGAGATCTAACCTTGCCTTAGAAAATTAATATTGCCCAGAGCCCAGAAGTAAAATGAAGCAGTACATCTAACCTGCCAGGAGTGCAGCACCAGCATCGTGCACACTTCTCCCCTGTAAGGGGCTTGTCTGTACTGGAAATGGGGGATGACTGACAACAAAAACACCTGAGAGGAAAAGCATTCTCTGCTCCACAGCCTGGGCTTCCCTCAGAGCTTCAGAGACATTAGGAAAAAGTTCCCCATGAGGGAAGCAGGATGGAGCCAGGCTCTCCACAGTGTCATTATGGAGGGATTGGAGCATCTTCCTTCTGAGGAAAGGCTGAGGGAGCTGGGTCTCTTTAGTCTGGGGAAGAGGAGACTGAGGGGTGACCTCAGTCATGTCTATAAATATGGAAAGAGTGAGTGTTAGGAGGATGGAGCCAGGGTCTTCTCAGTCACCTCCAGTGACAGGACAAGGGGTAATGGGTGCAAGCTGGAACACAGGAGGTTCCACAGAAATAGAAGAAAAAACTTTTTCACAGTGAGAATGAGGGAACAGTGTCCCAGGCTGCCCAGAGAGGGTATGGGGTCTCCTTCTCTAGAGACATTCAAACCCCACCTGGAGCCTTCCTGTGTGACCTGATCTGGGTGTTCCTGCTCTGGCAGGGGGACTGGATGAGATGATCTCTTGAGGTCACTTCCAGTCTCTAATATTCTATGATTCTGAAAGCACCACAGCTTGTTAACCAGTAACGGGTTTAGAGGGTGAGGGCTACCACACTGCCAGAGAAGAGATGCTCAAATACATCTTTGATTCACCCAGGAGATGTGCTCCGGTGGGAGAAAGCCTTCAGTGACGGAGGCAGGCTCGGCAGAAAACCAGCGACAGGCTCCTCTCCAGAGCTTTCTAGAAGGCGGGAAAAAGAGGGGCGCTGTTGGAGCCGTTCCGGCACCGGAAGTAGCGGTGTGGGCTGAGCAATGGCGGGCGGAGCCGGCTCGGGCGGCGGCACCGCATCTACCTGTCCACAAGGAAATGTAGCAACCAGGGGTTGGGAGGCAGTCTCTGAGGGGAGAGAGAGCGTCCTCAACCGGTACACAGAGGGGATGTGATTGCCCTCAGTAGTCCTGGTTTCTACACGACGGAAGGCGCTGGTAGAAAAACTGTGGGCGCTTAAACAGTAGCCCTGGGCGAACGTGG
>VZTY01010751.1:207796-266089 GCA_013400935.1 Turnix velox | reverse complement strand
GCAATGGCGGGCGGAGCCGGCTCGGGCGGAGGCACCGCTTCTGCCTGTCCACAAGGAAATAAAAACTGTAGCAAGTAGGGGTTGGGAGGCAGTCTCTGAGAGGAGAGAGGGCGTCCTCAACCGGTACACAGAGGGGGTGTGATTGCCCTCAGTAGTCCTGGTTTCTACACGACGGAAGGCGCTGGTAGAAAAACTGTGGGCGCTTAAACAGNGGCGCTGGTAGAACCATCTAGAACACACAAACAGTAGCCCTGGGCGAACGTGGGTTTCCAGGCCGCTGGCTGCCAGAGCCTAGTACTTGCAATGGAGGAGCCCAGAGACAGTACCTGTATGGGATGTGAGCAGGTGAAGGAACTGCTCAGCCGCATAGCAACAGGGAGAGTGAGAAAAAGACTAGAGAGAGGGCTCGATCCTCATTTGAGANGAGGCAGTCTCTGAGGGGAGAGAGAGCGTCCTCAACCGGTACACAGAGGGGGTGTGATTGCCCTCAGTAGTCCTGGTTTCTACACGACGGAAGGCGCTGGTAGAAAAACTGTGGGCGCTTAAACAGTAGCCCTGGGCGAACGTGGGTTTCCAGGCCGCTGGCTGCCAGAGCCTAGTACTTGCAATGGAGGAGCCCAGAGACAGCACCTGTATGGGATGTGAGCAGGCTTAGCCGCATAGCAGCAGGGAGAGTGAGAGAAAGATTAGAGAGAGGGATCGATCCTCATGTGAGAAAAAACAGGAAGAGGAGCTGCATAAATCAGAGGATCACCTCTCCTTTTCTCACTGACCAGAAGTAGGGGACGCCAAAGGCTGTGAGGAATGGAGACAGGTTCCAACCCGAGGAAGCAGAAAAATCCCCTCTCGACTTCCCCCACTTCCCAAATTACTTCTTCAGAACAGTTATGGGCTCCTAAATTAGGAACTAGATGCTGTAGTGGAGGACAGGAGATCTATTCCAGAGGACTCACCAAAAGCAGATGGGACCTCTGGGAATACAGCTACCACTTCTACAAGGAAGAGTAGAAAGGTCCTAGTTGTGGGTGACTCAGTCCTGAAGGAAGCAGAGGGACANAATCAGAGGATCACCTCTCCTTTTCTCACTGACCAGAAGTAGCGGACGCCAAAGGCTGTGAGGAATGGAGACAGGTTCCAACCCGAGGAAGCAGAAAAATCCCCTCTCGACTTCCCCCACGTCCCAAATTACTTCTTCAGAACAGTTATGGGGTCCTAAATGAGGAACTAGATGCTGTACTGGAGGACAGGACACCTACTCCAGAGGACTCACCAAAAGCAGATGGGACCTCTGGGAATACAGCTACCACTTCTACAAGGAAGAGTAGAAAGGTCCTAGTTGTGGGTGACTCAGTCCTGAAGGAAGCAGAGGGACAGATATGCAGAGTTGACCCTCAGCACAGGGAAGTCTGCTGTCTTCCTGGAGTCCATATCAGAGATATCATTAGGATATTCCCCAGTCCGGGGAAGCCAACAGACTACTGCCCACTGCTCATCTTCCAGACATGGGAAAAAGTTATGTCCAATAGTCTGAGAGGGATGAACAAAGATTTCAAGGCCTTAGAAAGGTTACTGAAGGAGTATGAGGCCCAAATTATATTCTCTTCCCTTTTACCATGTTCAGGTAATGACAGAGAATTCAATACAAAGACAGTCTATGATCGAAGGACTGGGACTAATGAATGTAAATTGGAGGAGATTAAATTCTGTTGTTCCATCCAGTGGAACAGTAACCCAGGTGCCATGAGTTCTATTTGGGACTTCCATCAACATGAAGTTATCCAACACATGAAAAGAGGAGTTTTCATGGATGAGCAAGCATGTAACCCCTCTCTCAAATAACACTTAAATATATATCTATTCTGCCTCTTCCTTTTAATGTCTAATCTGGCCAGTTCCCTTCTTTTTTCAATTACATTTTGTTTCTTTCCCATTTTAGGAAAAGCTGAGCTTTTCAGTTACTGGTGTTGTGCTGTTTGCACTTTAATCTGTTTTCTTCATTTCTGCAATATTCTTTATATGACAGAGGCCTCCAGTACAGACCTTCTCAAGCTTTTAGATTTATTTCCTAAGGTTGGAAGAAATAGCTGTAAGTTACTCCATGGAATATTGTTCTAACCTTCCCTTCATTTCTGACAGTGATGGAATTTACCCTCTGCTTGTAAAAAACCTTGCCTTCAAACATCTCTCTCTGAATAGTCAGGAGAAAAATGAAATAGCTGTGATATCTCTGTCCACAGCTTTTGTTTTAGAGGACCATCACCTAGCTCCAGCCACTGTTCTTCTCCCAAATCCTTTCTCATGCAGCTCTTGCTTACGAGGGAGCAGGGAACCATTAAGGAGAGAAGCTGAATAATCAGGAAGAGGTGGTCATGGTTTTTCTTCAGACATAGAATCTTTATTTTTGTGGGCTCCTTCAAACAATATGTTTGGCTTGTTTTTTTTCTTCCTCAATCTGTGGCAGCTATCTTTAATTAAATCACAATTCCCTAGGTGGTTTCCCTCTTCTGCTGCTGATTAGCATAGCCAGTATCTATAACCCTCCCACCGCTGGAATCAAGACTTAGAGGTCTCATGTTTCTCAGATCTCTTCCCCATCTCTTTCTAAATACAAGTGTTCCCTTTAATAATGATAAAAGCACTGTATGGAGCTTCTCACTCCTTTGGGGTCCAAAGGACTTTTCAGACCATGAAGGGAGATAGTCTATCTCCTCATCACCTTGTGGGAAGCTGCTCTCTGCCTGGAGAAATGCAGCATGTTCCCCATGGTGGGAGCATTGTGCAGCAGAAACGACTTCTTGCTCAAAAGCTGAGGGATGCACATGCTGTGATCCTGCTGCAAAAACACCTCAGCAGCTTGTGGCAGTGGGTGAAGCTTGTGTCGGGTGTATGAATCAAAAAACATGAGAAGGAATGGCTGTTGTGCTTGTTCTCACAAGCTGCTTTTGTATAGATGAAGGGACTGCCATCAAGATTTGACAGAGCAGCCCTGGCTAATACAACTACAGTCCCTCTTCAGGTGAACGGGGCACCTTAAACTTTGGCTGAATGCAGCCTTTTGCTGTCAAAGACCGTTCCTTTTCCAATTCAGCCTGAATCCACCTCCAACCCTGCTGCAACTGTTTGCTTAATGCTTCATCTGGAGGAAAAGCATCAATTACTGAATCACTCACCTCAGCTCCTACAGCGCCAGGGGCTTTGTGACCTGTCCCCAGCCCTCCCTCATCTGTGGCTGATGCTAATTAGGTTATAGCATCTCTACAGCTTGGGGCATTATGGTGGACATTACCACTCTATTTTAACCCCAATGGTATTTGGCTTCATGCATTTCTTTCCCTCTTCCCTTCTTGTGTTTCTTGATGCTAGGGCTTCACAGTATCAGTTTTCAAAAGGTTTTTCTTCTCTGCAGATACATGCTGCTTTGTCACATTCTTTTTTTACTTCAGGAATTTTTCTCCCACTTTTTTTTTCTTTCAAAAGATGTAACTGCCAAAAAGTAATCAAACTCAATGCAATTTTTATTTAAAAGACTTTGATTGCGGGAGAAGGAGGAGGTTAAATGTCAGTGCTTTAGCTTTTATGAGAAGAATTTCAACTAATTGTTGCATAGTTTTCTATATAAAAAATGATTAGTCCCCAGTACACTGAGAAATTTCTATGACAAACCTGACAGTGAGTGAGAAACAACAACCAAAAAAATGCTTTCAGTTTGGAGGTGGAACCTAAGGAGTCCATGTGTGGTCCAAGATTTTTCCCTATTTGTGGGGCTGCATAGAATCAGGGAAATAACGATATTTTCCATTGTGCTGATGAGGAGCAGGGGCAGAGCCTTCTGGTTGGGGCAAAGGTGGCAGCAGTTCTGTCTGCGTCCCCTTAAAGCAGTAGGAGAGTGCCCCAAATTAAATTGGAAGTTTAGAAATTCATCTCTGAAGTTGCTGCATCACTTTACACCTTTATGCTTCGTATACATCTCAGTGGCATTTCTCACTCAGTAGCTATGCCGGGGCTGAGCAGAGCCACCTCCTGCCTCTGCACTGAAGGACACACAGCCTGCATGGTGCAGATCATTTGGTATCTGTGTTTGCAGCACCACTCTCACAAACCTCGTGTCTCCTCTGTTTCCTGGGGACCTGACTAACACCTTTGTTGGCCTCCTGATCCCTGTGTGTTTGAAACACTTCTTGTCATTTAGCTTTCCCTTCACCGCCACCACATTCTCCTGCTCTGATTTTGCTTTTTCCCTTTCTACAGATCCGTGCTGTCTATTGCCCAAGTCTTATCTGCTCAATTGGTAATAACAGTTCATGCCCTTTTGTTCTGTTTATCCAAAGGGAAAAAATATGGTAAAAATCATAAGACACAGAAATCACAGATTTTGTCCCGTTAAAGTGTGTGTTTGTGTGTTTGTGTGGCTGGTGCTTTCACAATTTTAATGTCAAGAAACACCTTGAATTTAAGGATGAACCAACCATCAAATGGCTCTGAGCTCCAGACTCACTAATTCAGTATATCCTTGACATTACAATTAAAAGCATCAAGCCTGTCTAGGATAGTGCCAGTGCTTTCTCCCTCTCCAGTTTCATTATGAAGCAGAGAGGAGCAAAAACTATTTCAGATCCTCAGAAACAACAACAAAAGTATGAATCTAAAAATGCACGAAGGTTTGGCATTTAAATATCACAGCTGTAGCCTTCTTAGAAATACCAGAGATACATAATGAATTATAGATTGGGCTGAGCTGCAAAATTCACACCCTCCCACCCCCTGCTTGTCCTTTAGCAAAGTTCTGCTCTGACCCAGGGGTTTGGTTCAGGTCCATCTCTAATTCTCAGTTCGCTCCCTCTGTGATCCCTGACTTTTCCTGCACTCCCCCAGATTTAATTCGGAATGTTAATGAACTGGGAGGCATCATCAGGCAAAGGGAGGCTACATCAGGTTTTGAGGATTTCACACTTGAGCTCAGAGTGGAGTTACACTTCCTGTGGCTTCCTATGGGTTTTTTCACTCTGTTTTTTTTTGTTGTTGTTTTGCATCTTTCTCTTGCTCCAGTAAGTGTCAACACTTCTTGAGTGGAGAGGTTAAAATTTCAAGCAGTCTCAATACCAAACCCTTGTTTTCCCCTCCATTACCAACACTCACTTACTGTGTTTGTTTGCTTAGCAGAGACACCATGACCTCACAACCTCTTCTTTGTCTTAATATTAAGTCTGTGTTTTCTTTCCCCTGATGTGTCCCAGAAGTCTCAGGACAGAATAGCTGAGATGGGAAGGGGCCTCTGGTTATCATCTAATCCAGCCCCTGTAATCAAATAGACAGTTTAACCCAATTTTTCCCCTGATGGGAGGGTCTTTTACTCCTCCCCATCTCACTATCTTCTTCAGCTTCAGTTGTTCTTTCAGTATGGGACTACACTGACATCCTCCCCTCCTTGTCTGAAATTCAGCATTCCCACTGCCCTGAGAAGCCTCACAAGGGCTCACTGGGGCTGAGGCAAGGGTGGAAAGGTGAGCAGAAGCTGCTGGGGGTTGGGATTTATGGCAGGGAAAAGATGCTTGTCAGCAGAAGGAGAAGGTTATCAGTTGCGAGGAGCACTGTCTAAGTGAAAATTGAAACTGTCAGACTGCCTGTGCTCCCTGCTCTGTTTCTGCTCTGGGATTTTTAATTATTATTTCTCATTTGATTTTTTTTTTTCTCATCCCTCCCCTCTCAGCTTCATTTGAAAAATGTTGTCTGCAGATATGAAAGCAGGATAAATCACTTGTGACCTTCAAACATGCCACCTTGTGTTTCTCTTCTCCTATTGCTTCTAGGCCAGCCCTGAGCAAAGCCGTGCACTCCTTTCCCCTCAAGATCCCATTCTCAGTGACTCTTGGACTTTATTTTCCTTTGAGGAAGGATTTACATACACTTCTGCTAGCACCAACATACAGACAGGACAAGAACTAAGAATATTTTCACTCACTTTTCCCCCTTAGGTCTCTCCTTTGCTTCCTGCTAGGTCAGGGGGGGCTCAGAGCGTCCTGGGGCCATGGCACAGACTCTCTCTCTCCTACAGCCCAGACATGGCTGATCAGTCTGGCTGCCAACAGGACATGGTAGACAGTCCCCGTGCACCATGGTAACTGCCATACTGACTGCATGGTAGCTGACATACTGCAGCCAGAGAATTTGCATCTTTCCTTTGAGCACTTTCGCTCCTTAAACAACTGAGCCTTTGCATCATTTCCTATCCACTTTGGAGCCAGAGCTTTGTTTCCTTGCTGGGTTCTGCTGCTTAAGCACCAATTCTGCATGAGCAAGGCCCAGAGGATGCAGGTGTCCCATCCTATGATTCAGGACACCAGCACATTCAGCCTATAAGTGCAACCAACCAGGGCTTCTCTAAAATCCCTTCTGCAACGCTTTGATGGTGGTGTGGCTCTAGAGATCCCAGGGCTGTGCAGTGCCCAGGACAGTGGTGGCAGCAGCAGAGAGCCAGTAAACAGAGCTGAGATAGGCAAGCCAAGGTCTGCTCTATCTTGGCAATGCTGCTTATAGATCCTGCCTCCGGGAACCCTCATTTGTTAGGCAAATGGAAAATGCAAACAGCCTGACCTTCCCAGGACCCCTGACAACAACCACAGTCCCAGACTAGCAGGAGGAGTTAATCCTGCTTTGATAGGGCACGGCAGGAGAACAGCACACTCTCCAGAGCTGCCGTGCTGCTCCTATCAGACATCCACAGTCCCACCAGGAGGAATTTCACCCTCTAGCTGATTAGCTTTTCTCAGCACTGTTTGGGACAGATATATACATAAATAGCAAGAGAAGTGTGTCATAGCTGTGAAGACATACTGTTTTAGTATTCCATTTGTTTTAAAGATAATACTGACATACAGACCTCCTGTAATGTTGGAGTTTGGGGTTGTTGAGTGGTAGAGATTTTTTTTTTCTTTCAGAGACAACCATTTTTTGTAAAGCTTTGACAAAAAAGATGTAAAAAATCTGGCAAAATATAAGAAAATAGAGAGTGATATGTAAGTGAGAACAGGAAGGACAGCCACGGTGCTTCTCAAACTGCTCTAGCCTTTTGAGATAGATTCACTGGGAGAAGTTCCAAGTAAAGTAAAGTCAACTTGATGGGCTAACTAGCCAGAGACAGAAAGCCCTACTAAGGACTCAAACAGATTTTGTAGGATGATTTTGGAGCCTAATTTGACTTGTAAACATCCACATATCAAGCATGAGAGACTTTTTACTTGCAGATTGAGGCTCCATGTACTGAAGACATAGAACACCATTGCTGTGGCTTATATGCCCATCTTTTGAGTAACATTTTTCCATAGCCACTAGAATCTCATACATGGAAGAGGAACTGAAGAAGTAAATTGACAGTCCCTAACAGAACCACTGCCAATGTCAGCAATGAGCAACATGCCACACATCATATTTTGTCTTCATGGCTTCTTGCTGGTCATCTCCTCCTGCCCAACACTGCCTGAACTTTTTGTTCAGCAGGAGCCAAACCCTTCCAGTGTGAACAGGCAGCTTGCTATAGCCCTATCCTGGAGGGCCAAGGACTTGTCATGAAGCATGACAATCAGATACAGAGCCATCCCATTTTGTCCCCTCAGATCTACCAAGACTAATCCTAAACAGAGTAGTCTTCTTTTTTTTTCTTCTTTTTGAATTTCCACTTTCCATTAAGCATCCTCAGTCTTTTTATTAAGGTTTATTTTTACCTCAGTGCAAGAGGTTACAAGCATGTGACTCTGGATTTGACTGCTTGGCATTTAGTGAAGACTGTGGCACATGACATGTCAGACCCAGCCTAAAATAACTCCCTGTGCGCAGGAACTGCTCACCTGCCTGCAGAGACCACCTATTCCCAAGCCATTGGGCTTTGTTTTGGGGGATTGCTCTGTATGAAGAATGAGGTATAGGGAAAGGCAGCAGGAGGACATATTTCTACTTTTTCAAATTTATGGTCCTTGTGCTTTGTTCCCTCTCCCTTTTCCATGAGAGAGGAGAACAACGGACGGGACAACATCTCTCAGTTCCATGCAGGCCTGCTGTTTGAAAAGAAACCAGCATAGGAAGTGCTGGAGGAAAGAAAAAAATTGCTTTAGTGATGAACAATCAGTGGAGGGCATTAGCAGTGTTTTGGGGAAAATCAAAGTGAGTTACACCAGTACAGTGCTGAGGAAGGGCTCCTGCTGAGTCCACTGTAAGGCCCTCAGCAGGAGGAACAGGGACCCGGTGGCTCCCAGCAGTGGGCTCTGTCACAGCAACTCATCCTCTTAGAGACTGTGAGAGAGCAGAAAATGTAGAGCTGCAAGGAATCTCCAAAGCCCATGTTGATGCTGCCATAGGACTGATTCCGGGAGAGGGCTCAGCCACAAACCTGCTACAGGGTCCTGTGCTCCAGTACAGGCACAGTTCTGGTGGCAGAGGCTGTTGACAACCTCCACAGGCTCAAAGAAACAGCCATTCAACAAAAATTCAAGTGAAAACCAACTTTATGGTACCTCTTACACCTCTGTGCATCCAGTCACTTCCCCCTGCACAAGGAGACCTGGGTGTTCCTTGAGAACCCTCCCAAGAGCCAGCTGTGCCGTAGCACTTAAGCTCAATGACATATGTTAAAATTTTCATCCCAAAAGCAAACTGTTCAAGATAACAAACTCAAAACACAGCTGAAAAGAATCAGTTGGAATATATTATTTTCCAGCTCTTTTCTTCAGAATCTTCACATTTCTTTTAGTGAAAATGAATGGCATCTCAAACCTGTTTTTTCTCCCCCAAACATCAAAATAAATACTGGCAGCCTTATTTTCTGCTACTCATCTCTCTGTATGTTTTACATTGTTCTTCTGAGCATTTGTGAATTGGAAAAAAATACAAAGAAGTGTTCTTTTCCTTTATTTTAGTCATTCTCTGCCTTTTAATCAGGTAAGAGAAAGAAAAGTTTATTAAATCTGAAAAGTTCTGGTTTACCACATTGCACTATTTAGCAGTGGGTGTCCAAATTCCATTCTTTTGGTTACTCAAAATTCAAAGGATAGAAAAAACTCCTTGCCAAAGGTGATGTGATGCCTTTCCATGCAAGTCCTGTACCCTGTGCTCTCTGAGCAAGAGGATCCCATCTTGCTTGGTTAACACATGCACTCATTCCTTTGAGTGCAGTGGGACAGAATAGCAGCAGTGACAGGGCTGGAGGGAACACTTCTCTAAACAGATAGCTGGGGGATTCTTTTTCTATATTAAAGTATTGATTTTTCATAAACTAGGCGCACAAAAGGCCATGGAAAACAATCAAGTCACAGAGCAGGAAGCTGAAAAATTAGACAGCACTCCAAGCCCTTGTGGCTGTGTTATTTGCCACAATCTTCAGTTAAAAAATCTTTATTTATAGTCAGTGAGCTTCAAAAATATCAGAGGTGTGGTTCTAACCCACTGAAAGTTTGTTTCCTCTCAAATGGGATGCTGTGAATCTCTGATTCAGGCAGGCAATGTCAGCAGAATCACTCATGAATTTCCTTGTATGTTCTGCTCACAGCTCTGCTAAATAGATCCTCCAAACAGCCTTTCATTTCAGCACTTCAGCTGTTGCATTATCAGCTTGTGATGGGAAATGAGATATGTAAAAAGACAGGGAGACAATGCTCTATTTCCTTTTCTTCACTTTCTGTCCTCTTTTCTATAGAAACTCTAACTTCAGTCAGAAGCAGAGCTGGAGAAGTTCAAACCTGAATTAAGGTGTCACCTGGTTTCCTGTGAAAGTGATGAATCACTGGGAAATCCTTTTCAGTGATTGTGGTTACCTTGCTCATCCTGACACCAGTGTTAAAGACTGCATGTCCCTGCTTAAACCATAACTCAGTTGAGGTTCATGCAGAAACCAGTAAGTGGAAGAAATGTATGGCTTTGGTTATTCAAAAAAAGCCGAATGGTTTGAAATTTATGAAGCCGTCACATTCAGAATTTGTTAGATTCCAAGTTTTGCGTTCTAGATAATTTTTATTTCAACAAGAGAAAAGAGGAATGAGGATTTTAGTACTGTACTTAATGTGAATTAAGCCACTGTCAAACTAGGGGGGAAGGCATATCTGGACCTGGACTTTGGTGTTCCTTAGCCTTGTTGTCATCATGACACTGTAAGCCTGGATCCATTCCTAGGAGTAATTTCTATAGGAATTAACTTCTTACAGTGTTACTCCAAGTGGGGACCAACCCCCCAAATCAAATATAAAGACAGTTTAGACAATGATGCGCAGCTGGCATATTGAATAGGATATTTTCCCTGGTTTCTTTGTGAGAAAACCACATGCATCAATAATGAGCAAAGGAGTAACCAAAAATTGTGTGAATTTATTCTGCAGAAATCTGTGTGACCTGTCATATCATGCCCCACAAGGTAACAGCAAACTGTCTGGGGAAATTTCCCTAAGTAGTAAAGGGTCTCATTTAGTCATGTAGGCATCTTGAACATGACAAGAACATTTCTACTACATGTGCCAAGTGGACACATGGGGCAGGGAACAAGCCTTGTGTGGAGATTTCTGAGCTGAAACCCAGTAGCTTTGTTACCAGGATCTAATTTGTATGGAAATGGTTTATTTGCTTTGGGAAGGCAAACCAGAGAAATAATTCTGGTGGCAGAACCAGCAGCTCTGGTAAGCTTTCACTTCTGAGTCTTATGGCCATGTCTTTTTCTTACAGATGTGATTTTAAATAAACATGAAGGGACCAGACAGGCCACAGATGCAGGTTTCTAAGCAACACAAATAAATCTACATTTGCATTTAGAGGTGCAGGTGGGACATCTCTTGACAGGTTTTAGTAAGTTGTTTTTTTCTTTTCTTCTCCTTCCTTTCAGAGATGCAGAGTTTAAGTACAAACAACCAGAAATACAAATAATAAGGAAATAGCCTTCTTTATTTGGGACTGGCAATTTACTTGGATAATACAATGAGGGACAGCAGAAGTGATGTCTCCATTCCCATGCCTGATATGATGTGACTGCAGATATGTCTTCACTTCTCAATATTTTGGCACCTGCCCTTGGCTGCCCCGGCCATAAACGTCACTATGAGGAAGGTGCTGAAAGGCAGAAAGGTGCACATCATCGTGTACCAGCACAGAAGGTGTGAGGAGGAAAAAAAAAGGATAGTCCCAACCTTGCAGAGTGTCAAGGCAGATGATAAACAATTGCACAGGACGGGATATAAACCAGGACAGAAACACTGTCTCACAGGCTGAAGCAGCACCTTTTTGTCTGTTTGCTTCTCCCACGTTCAGAGAGATGCTCGCTGCCTTGTGTTGGGAGATTTAACTCTGTGCAGATGGGAGGAAATGATTTTCAAACTGCCTGTTTGTAAGCCAGCTCGAGAACGACAGCACTGCCACCGATTCTTTTGTCCTAAACACCCAATTAAACTGGCTGTTTACACCTTCCTGCCAGATCCCTGTCTCCAGCTGAAGGGAACCGAGCAGCTAATGAGGCACAGCATAGAAACTAGCAAGGGAAAGGAAGAAAGTTTCTGAGGAATTGCAGGCTCAACCCACCTCGGAGGAAGAGCAGAGATGGGGCTGTGCCAGGATGGGATCCTTCTCAGCCCCTTGGGGAAAGAGGGGGACATCTGGGTGGCAGCCATGCCTCCGGCCAAGCTTTGGGAATGGGTGCACACACCCCTGGACTATTGCTTTAGGGAACTGAAATAGAAACAGCCATGTCTGTACCCTTCCTGGCCCATGGTGCAGCCAGGACATTGCTATTTCAGGATGGAATGTATGATGTTTCATGTGATAGGATGGGTAAGGGTTAAAAAGTCAAGAGAATACCAAGGGACGCTGGAACCAAGGTAGAGGTAGTCATCAGAGTGCTGTGAGATGGAAGAACGAACTTTTGAATTAGTTAACAAAGTTTCCCTCAGTTCTCATAGTAGCTGCTAGAAACCTGTGCCCTAGAACTCTCTCAGACTCTTTATTTTCCCCAGGAAAAAATGCAAGTGAACAAGAAAGGGGATTGAGGAAGATCAGCAACAGATTATTTCTGGACGTATGTTAGATTTTTTTCTGCTGAGACAAGCAGATTTTGCTCTAGCAGTAAAAAAAGCAGCCAAATGGCCTAGGTAGAATGCTTGCTCTCATTCCAACAAGGATAGTGACATGTTGCAGTCCAGGGTACATGATTCGTGTTCTTATGTCCTAAGACTAGTGTGAATGGAGACAGATGTTTCTGTCTTCTGCATCAGCTGGACCTGATGACTGCAGTGACCACTTGAGAAAAAAGGGTGCTCTCCAAACCCTGGAGAAACAATTCTGATGGAAGTCAGAAATGACATCTTCCAAATCAGAGTAACTCTGTGGCAGGAAGTCCTGCATTCCTTGTTTGTTGAGGATGATAGTATGAAGCAGTCTTTTTCTTTCATTACAAGCAGGACAACTATGTTTTCATGGACCTGACATAAACTACTAGCAGCTTGCTCCAGTAGATTGTGTTGCGATACAAGTTTTTGTTTGCAAACTTCCTTCGAGGTCAGAGGATTAGTCAAAATTTATTTTCATCTTCTAATAAAATTCTGGTAGAAGCAGGACCTTGTGTTATGAGCTGTGATGCCCACTGACCTTGTGATTTACCAGGAACAAATATGAATGTTGCATCCCCTTTCTCAAGGATCCTGTTATAACTTAGGTGTGATGATCCAAGATGCGTTTCCTCCTGTTTTAGAGAGAGAATGAGATCTGCAAACAGGGTAAAAACAGTTCCAAAGGGAAAATTCTGCTTGGTAAACTTTCAGATAAGCCCTTGAAGCTACAGCCTTTCAGTGTGTCATGAGGATCTCAGATGTTCTCTCTTCCTGAAGCTATGTGAGTCTGATTAGGTTTGATTGCGGATACTGCAGACATTATTGATCAGCCAGATGATTGATGCCTTGGTTGCTGTCAGTGCCTCATCTTTGATGTAATTGCATGAATTACTTGCCAAGGCCAAGCACTTTGTCCTCAGAAGTGTTAACTATATAACATATACACGTGTCTACATTTATACCATTTCTTTCTCAGCAGAGATTAAATTATTTCCATAGGTTCTGTGCCCCTCCCCCAGATTGTGAGCAAGCACAGATCCATAAATAGGTGAAATGACACAGATGGAAGCTTAAAAGGTTGTGTGGTATGTGATGAATCCTTTCCCCTTTGACACCTTCTCTTTGAGGATAAGTGGCAGAACCTTCACCGGCATTGGGGTTTACCATGCACAGAGCCTAGTGGTTTGGATCCTAGGGATCCAAAGAGTCCCAAGCAGTAAGGCTGGTGACCCTCCTCTGAGCAACTCAGCACAATGTTTATCCTTGCAAGTGATGGCAGAATGTATATAAATATATAGATATTATAGCTGAAGTGGCACCAGATGGATAATTGCAGCCCCTGAGTGCCTAATCTACTCTCCAGGACATGGGCAGTTTTCTGAGCCAACAAAACTTAATTGAACTTTCCATTCCAGCTGGAAAAGGTTATGGATCTAGCAAGTGCAAACGGAAGGCAGGATGAAAAGGTCAGATGTTCTGTTCTCTTTGTAATGGATTGACCGGGGACATGTTTTTATCTTTCTCACAACCGCTGGATTGTAAAACTTAATTAGCAAGTCACTTCTCTCCCCTGTCTGAAGGCATGTGTATGATGATTGCACATAGATCACGTTTTATGGATGTGTCATGTTTTCATTTGAGAGTAACAGCCTGCATGAGGGACAGTTTTGCCACATATTTACATCAGTAGTTCAGCAAAAGGCCAATAGGACAAAACAGAGAGACTTCCTTGACATCAGGCTTCCCAGTTCAGCTGCCCTCAGCATCAACTGATGGACCTGCAACTGCATTAACTGGAATCTCACCTGCTCTTCTGGGAGGTGAGAAAGGAATTCTTACATAGATAAAACAAAAGAGTTAAAGAGGGATGAACATACAGATAAGGAATAATATCATATGATGAGAGAGAAAAAACAGAAAAATGGAAAGAGATTTATGCATGGTAAAGAAAACTGTGTAAGTACACAATGAAAAACACAGGGAAGTGAATCCAGAGCTGCTTCCCATACAGCCAAATTGGAGAGTGATACTTTCTCAGTTATATGAAGGCCTAATTTTCAAGACTCAAAAAAGCTGAGAAAATAGAGATAGTAGTTTATTTTAGATTAAACGGGGATGAAAAACATCTACCAGCAAGAACAGTTAAGTATTGGAATAGATTGTTGTGAGATTGGAACCATCAGAGGTTTCTAAAAGCAGATTAAGCAAACATCTGTCAAGGAAGATTTAGATATAGCTGATAGAGCCTTGGGGAAGGGGCGACTAGGTAACCACCCGAGGTCGATTATTTTCCGATTTATTTTCTGTGATTTTATGTAGTTCCACAGTTGTGGTAGTGAAGCTTATCACCAGAGCATCAAAAACGGTCTCAGTGAGTCAGGAACTCCACAGAGGGTGAAGTCTCAGTTAGTCATACATGATTCAAATCCTATTGAAGTTTTTTCATTATTTTCATATATTGAGAAAGGGAAGAAAAGATTTAAAAGACATTTTAATTTTTCATTGGGGTAATTTTGAAGTCTAGAATTTCCCTCTCCATTCAATAATACTTTTTCTTACTGAGATTTTACCTAGCTACCTAAGGTTATAGTTTCTTCAAATTTTAGCACACTTTGAAAGAAATCCTGCCATTTTTCTGGAAAGCTGGGACAATCAAATGCACCAGTGAAGAGAGCTGAATTTAAGACTAAATGAAAGAACAGAATACTCCTGAGCTAAAGAGAAGTCTACCAAGTTCTGGGAATTAAGACCCCAGTGCAACAGGGCTTATTTATCTCTAGAGACATCATATGTTTAGTCTTCAACTGTTGCTGCAGTCAAACCTTTCTTTTTTTTCTGTTTCTGTGTTTAAGTCTTTTCTTGAGGTCATCTGTTGTCCTTACCAGATCTGCCAAGACTCATATACCTCAAGCTCCTGCTTTTCTCTTCACACCTCCAGAATCTCTCACAGTCACAAGCTTGGGAAAAGAGCCCAGAACTGTGCTGTAGCTTGGACTGTGCATTTTGAGAGGGCCACACATGATGAGAAACATTGGGGAAAGCACAGTCTCTGGCTGGCAGCTCTGAGTGAGAATTTCTCCACACGTGACTCTTGGGTGGTAGGAAGCCATTTCCACTCTTGTGGTATGTATCAGTGTTTGGTCACACCAAGCAATCTGCATGAGAGAAATGTCTTTGGCATCAGTAGTCAGACAGAATTTAAATTTATCAGATCAGCAGTTTAGGTTTTTACACTCTTAAAACTTTGGGAATAGGGTTTTTGATTTTAATCTTTGCCTTCTTAAAAAGAAAGTTAACTGTATGGAGTTATGGTACCTTCATAAGTGGATTATCACAGTCATGAGCACCTTACTTACATAGAGAGAATGCATTGCTGCAGGGATGGCAGAGAGAATCAAGGAAACAAAAGCAAAATTCCTTGTGCTGTAAAGCCAGCTCTGGAGGGAAGTGGTGAAGCTGTCAACATAACTGCAGAGGAAAGATAAAGAGACAGGAGACATGGACTGAGCATATCTACAGCACATCAAACAACACTGAGTCAGTCAAAGCGTCATTAATCCATTGGACTATGAACCTTCTCCTTGGATGCTGCCAGATCCATCAGTCGAGGGCCAGCAGTAGAAAAGGAGGATAGCAGGTACTGGTTGCCAGAGACAAGAAAACAAGAAACCCTTTGAGCATTCTGCTCTGCCTGGGAATCCAGGGAGAGAGTTCAGTTCAAGCTGCCAAAGAGAATTTCTTAAAGGGGATTTAAAGGAGTGGCTTTCCTGCTGGATGTCTCAAGCCACAAACAGATGCTGCATGAATCTAAAAACTCCAGCACTGCTCTTCCTCTCCTGCCTTCTCCATCCCACCAGCATTCTATGGCTAGCAAAATGGTCCCTGGGGGAAAAAAAGTACTAAAACAAAACCACACCAGCACTCCACTTTACTGGATGTTGGAGACTTAACAGCCAATAATCAGGCTTGCAAGTCCTAAAGGAAAGAGGAAATAGGATTTTCTTTGAAAGGACTTACTTTGGACCACTTAGCAACTTTGGATGAGAAAAGCACTTCTGTTCATGGCAAGAGAAGGGATGCCCATGCTTCACAGACAGCTGTATTTTCATCTCCTGATGAGGGACTTGAAATCACAGTTTCCAACAGGAATTATTGGCTGCATTACATGGAGCAAAGAACAGAAGCATGACATGATCTTGATCATTCAGTGCTTACGTGGGGCAGAGATTTGTTAGCAAAATGCTCTTAAATTGAAACAAAAGTGTTCCTACAAAGCCCAGTGGACACAAACTTCAAAGACAGGTTGAAACTTAGATGGAGGTATGACTCCAAATAGCAGTGGTAATTAATCACTGCAACAGCTTAGTGCTGTGTGTTTCCTAACACTTAAAGCACTTAAAAAGATATTGGTGCTTGAATTAAAGAAGTATTACAATATAAATGGAAATAAAGGGATTGGTACAGATTAGTGGGTGAGAGACAAGACAGCTGATTACAGGAGAAATTCCATGGCAGAATTTGGAGGCATATTCTGGAAAGGGTTGGAAGACCCAAGTCTCCTATTCCATATGGAAGATTTTTTTCTTTTGATAACAGGAAACAGTCCTATGTTTATCTATTTTTTGTCTTTTAAAAATGTTAACGTTGATGAAAACACATGTTCTCCTCAGTCTCTATTTATTTTGACTTTGATTTTGACACTTCTTTTCCTTCACATAATCTTTATGACTAAATTTCTTTTTACTGCAGGTGGAAATTTCATTAAAAAGTCTTGTAGAGGAGAAGCTTTGACAACCTTTAAAACATCTTTTGGGTTGTTGCTTTTGTTGTTGTGACTGCTGCTGCTCCTGTTGGGAACGTATTTTAAATTGACCTTATCCATAAAAGTGACATTTACATGGCATAATTCAGTGCTATGGAAAGATACCTGGACTAGAAGAATACAGAAGACAGTGTTGGTACTTAGTACACGACTCAGAGTTGATCTACCCTTCTGAGATCATATTTAATTTATGAAATATTGATGCTGATCTGTAAGAATAAGTTACTCTCATTTACTGCAATCTACAATATGCACAAAGATAGATAGTATGAAATGACTGGTGTGCTAAGTTCAGACCATCAGTTATTGCAGTACCTCTTGTTCCCCTGTCCACATCTTTAAACTGATGAAGTCCCTCAGACTGAGAATATTTTTTGTAATCACAGGTCCCAGACTCTGGCACAGCTTTGCCCTGCTCTCAGCCTTTGCCTCTGGACAAAACTCCTTGATCTTTTTGTGCAAACATTTCTCAATTTTTAAATGAAATAGTAATTCATTTCTTGGCTCTACAAGAGCTCTGTGAAGCTTCATCCAACCAATGTTAGTAAAGTGCTTGGAGATGTCTGGATGAAAGCTGCTGCATAAATGCATAGTATTATTGCTGGACTAGCAAATGTTATTACTCTTCTAAAAAAAAGAGGTATGTAGGTAGAAAATAGCCAATCTCAATATTTATAATATTTCTGCTTCCTCATAAATACAGAAGTTCCATAATCCTCACTGGAACTGTTGGTTATTTATCTGCATTTGAATTTTAATGAATAAAAAAGACATTTTTTTGCCACAATTCTTACCATCCTAGCTCCCTGCAAAATTCTGCTTTCCATTTCAAAGAATTCATTTCTTGTTGACTTTTAGTGTTGAGACAAGACTGATTGACAACCCTAGACCTGAAAATCCTGCTGCTAACCCATAAAATGAAATGGCCAGAAATGGTCCTTCCAGCCCTATAGTGCCTGAACTGTGCCACAAAAGAATGGTCTCATCCTAGTGGAGAACCTACAAAAGCAGCAGTGTGGCTTTGTTCCTTTGGGTAAGGATGATCCTTCCTGCTAATACAGATAATGGAATGCATGAACTCTTGGCTGAATGTTGGGAGAGCCTGAGCTCAGTTCCTGGTTCTCACATGGACTTCCCTTTTCCTCTCTCCTGGTCCCTTTTCCCATACTCAGTTTTTCTGTCTTCCTTGTCCTTTCTGCAGTTTTGACAGGGTAGACACCCGTGCAGAAGTTATTTGTGACCATTGGGCATGTGAGATCAGCTCTGTAAAAAATACACAGTGAGACTGAGGAAGCTTCATGCCTTCCTATAGTTGAGATGTGCACATTCAATAAAATACAATGATCATGCTGTGCCTGTTTGCTGTGTGTGCACCCTATGCTCATCCCTGTGCATTGAATAAGTCCTTCACAGACTTGTGACAGTCCTTACCCTGCATTTATATTCACCCATGTGCAAACAGGATTGACATTTATTCATAACAAAAAGTATTATATGATCACACCTCTTTTTTGCTAATGTGGGGCATCTTATGGTCAGCAAGGGACATACAAATATCTACACACAGAAGGTATAAAACATCCATAAAGAAAATGTAATTGGAGATGAGACTCTACCTGGCCTCCAAAGAAACTTCTCAGAAAAATGTTTCAAAGGCACATTTCTGACTTTTGGTGACTATCAGTTTAGTTGTCAATGACAGAAGATGGGAGCAGCATGTATTTTTCAGCAGACATTTCAAACTAGGGAGCAGACAGAAATAATACTCATATACTCTCTTTTTTCTGCAGTAAATAGCAACACTAGAAGAAATATGGACAAAAATTAGGCCTGTATAGCCTCAGTTTATATGCAAGGTGAATCCCAGAAGGCTAATTTTTCACTGCAGTGAAGAGATATAATGTCTTCAAAGTCAGAGGGCTCTTGCAAGGCTTAATGGCTACCACTCAAATGTGAAATTCACTTGTGCTTCCATTATCTCTTCTCTTAACACTCTGTAGTTACAAAGAGCAACAATAATTTCAGCAGATGAAGCTTTACAGTGTCCCTGTACGTATGATGAGTATTGTCCTCTCTGCACATAGAAGCACAGAGAGATGAAATGACTTGCTGCAAAGTGCACAGGGGGTTGTTGCTCAATTTGGTTTCAAGCCCATGTCCCCTGATAGCTCCTTCTGTGTTTCGATAACCAAAGCACCCTCCTGGCAACAGAGTGTAACTGTATGGCCTGGGTAATATTTGAAGTGATGCCTCTGAGATGAGGATTCTGTATGTGGCATCATTCATTCCTGGTGAGATCAAGTCCCTTACCTTCTGTTCTCTCCAAGTCCAGTGCTAAGGAGATCACTTCCATCAAACACAGGATCTGTTCCATCAGATATGCCTTTTCCAAGTATTTCTGCTTCATTATGTCTCCAAGGATCTTTATATGCTTAGTACCAAGCTGGTCTTTCTTTTCTTTCTTGCTTGTATTCAAGATGTGAGTCAGTTTCCTGGGCAAAGCTACTGGTGTGTTAAAAAATTGCTCCTAACTGAGGGAGAAGCAGAGAGAGTAAGTTGCTGCCTTTTGAGTTTTGCTGATGATTGGAAGCAGTTTTCATATGTGACAGTTCCACCTACACAGCAGCTCTGCCAGCAGCAAGACAAAATTCTTGGCAATTGATTTCTTTTTCTTAATGGAAGGTGACTATCTAAAAGGGGAAAAAAATATTGTGGTGATCTGGATTTCAGTTGTGGAAAATAGATTTAACTCTTCAAGCTGTGGCATCACTGAAAAATCTTATCTTTAAATCAGAGTGAAGGTAACTGCTGGTGAAACCTGCCACCTCTTTCCTCTTGCCTTTCATATGGCACTGCCATGGCACTGAAGTGCTCACAGAGTACAAAAAACTAGCAGTTACTGCCCATTGGCACCAGATGCCATCCAAGTCCCTGAGGGCAATTCTCATTCCAGAGGAGATGTGCAGTGCAAAGTGAAAGAGGCCCTGACTGAGTTAGTACAGCCACGTAAAAAATCCAGTTGCATTATTCTGTTTTCTTAGGATGCCTATTTAAAAATAAGAAAGGAAGGTCTCATTTTTGACCAGATACAAGCAAACTTGAAATCTCAGTGATTTTTCATCCAGGAGAGTTATTTGTTCAGCAAGTTTGGAATTCAACCTCATTTCTAATTGCTGGATGAAGATGTAGTTGACCCAAGTTTGGGCTCCTGTCACAAATGTTGCATGGCCCTTTAAGTGGGGTGTCAGGGTGGGACTCTGAAACTCTTGATTCTCTTCCCAGCTGTGATTTGCTGTTCTGTTGAAAAGATGTTATCTCATCTCTCTTCATTGCCTGTATTTGATTTTCTTTTCACAGTACAGAAGCTAAACCAAGGCTTCAGTCAAGGTTTCTAAGGGCTACTATGTTGTCATTACTAACAACAGAAAGTGACTTTGAACATGAAGGACTTCCAGAGCTTTGCAATAGCTCTTGCATTCAGACTTGCAGAAATCTGTGATGAATAGCAGATGATTGCTCTTTTGGAAGGACTGGGCTTGCTTCGAGTTTAATCAGTAAACAGCTTCTGATTATTTTTTTTTCTGTTCTGTAAATATCCCTCAGTGTTTTTGAGGTGACCGTGGCCTACTGCCTCTTTCACACCATGAACTCGGCCAAATGCTTGACACCCTCCTCCCCTTCACAAACGCCCACTGAATTACCCTGCGAAATAAATGCTGCCAACACTGCCCTGCAATTCTCAGCTGTCATGCAAGGGTGACCAATGACTCCCAGAGTTTGTTGGACAGAGGGGGAATTTGTCCTTCAGGGACAGTGACCTTCCCTTTGCATGAGAAGAACTAATAATATTTTCCAAACAAGCTGTGATACAGAGCTATTGGGAGCAGATGGGCACATGCAAACAGATTTTTGCATGCCCCGAGATTCTCCCTCATTCTTTCACAATGAAGGCGACTCAGCTGAATCAGTATCAGTATCTTTGGATATTTTGACATATTGTCACTGAGTCAGTGTTTCAAGACACAGTCTCATATTGTCTTAGTGCTAAATATGACATTTTTTTCATAACTTAAAGAGGGCTGGATTTACTGTTTCTTGGTAATTCTTTCTTTATATCACACAATTTATACATTCCAGCTGTTAGCACTCAGGAAGGATAATGTGTCTAGTATGTGTCTAGTATGCGTCTAGTTCCAATAGTAACATGCAGAATATAAAGTCAGAAATAGGATCAAATACAAGTGTAGGCACGAACACTCACACCAGGCAGTGGCTACTGATAGCTATGAATCTCCCTCAACGTACACTGTTGGAAATTCAAGTAGTCATGCTGGGCAAATAAATGCCTAATGACAAGCCATAAACCACCAAAGCCAGTGTCTGAAACTCAGGATCTTATGCTGCATAAGTGATGCCTGAGATTTTGCCCAAAAGGGAGACCAAGGACAGTTTCTCCATAGAGCAAAGCTGTCAAATATTTATACAATTTGAGATTTTTCCCAAACCTACTTTCTCTCATATTCACAGTGGAACAATTACAGTTCAGGAGTGTGGATTTCCTGGTAATCCACAGTCACTCTGCCGATGTTCCAAGAGCATCACAAGATACATCCTCTCAGCAAGGCTTTTGCGTGAATTTGAACCATTTCTGAGTCCCTTCTGCCTGATAATGGGAGCAGAAGGAGGAGGCCTGTTTCTGCAGCCTGCTGTAGACAGTTTGATTTAATGTCTGATTGCATTTAATTTGTGGCAGCAGCCCAGATGCTATGGCTATAGGTGCCTAGAAAATCATTAAGCAAATGCAATAAGACACATGGAAATCTAAATCAGAGCCCAAGGACACCTGCATCCTGAGATACTGCCTCATAGCCCCAGGACATTTGACCTTAGCCTTTATTCCATGGTCATGAGCTTTTAGCAAGCTCATTGGAAAGAGACCAAGAATTTCCAGAAGGAATGTTTTCTACAGAAAAAGGACTGACCTATTTTTTATGCTAACAGTGTGCTTCCTCCTCAAGTTGAAGCTTAGACTGTGGGGTTTTACACAGCTGTGAGGTGACAGCCTTTACTCCTCAGGTAAAACTTAACAATGGAAGAATTGTACTTCTTGGGCTGTAGAGGTGGAATTGACCTAAAGGTGAAAGGCAAGGTCTTTACACATGTTGAGCTGCAGCATTTTGCCCCATTGGATAATATTTTAGAAGGCCTGAAGGCAGAGAAGCAAATCTCAGTGTGAAAAGACCAGGGTTTGAAAGGAAAAGCTGTTCTTATTGCTAAGATCTAGGAATTGTAGTTGCAAAAGGCTTTCCTGGAAAGAAATGGTCTAACTAAAATTAGTTTCAAGTAGACAAATAGAAACATTTAATTTTGAAATTGTAAGGAACCCAGCACATTCCAGATTTGAAACATTTCTTTCAGCCCAGTTTGTTTCAAACCAAACCATAGAGCGGAACAGTGAGAAATTTTCAAAATGTGCTTTTATTGCACAATCTTTTTTATTTTTTCTTTTTCTAAAGTCACGTGATTTGAGCTAGAATTTCTGTATCAGCAGAAACGTGATGCTAGATTTTAACGCTGAAAATCCTGTAAGTTGGAAAATCTATTCTAGCAGTCTGGGCCCTGGTTGTGGCAGAAAATTGTGTGAAAAATATCCAGAGGTGGGAGAAAGTGTCCACAGCCTGTTTGCTTGGATTAATCAGATTTCTGGGGTCTGCCACAGGGGTTTGGAGGTGTTCCTGAGTATTGCTCTTATTATTATATCGATTCCTTTCTGCTTTTAATCTCCTTGCTGCAAATCGAAAACTCAAGTGAAGTTAACTCTGATTCAGTTTTCATCTTTCCTCAGTGCCTGACAAATTTGTTTCCAAATGGGAATGAAGATTTGACAGGGCTGCTTGCTTTTTCCAAACAGTTGAAACAATAACGTGGACCTTTCTCAGTCAGAGGTGAAGAGTCCTTGTGGAAGAGTGGGTTCTGGAGAGTCTGCACTTCCACACTCACTCTGTGATTCAGTATCTCAATCAAGCACAGGCTCTGAGGCGACTTGAAGGGTTCGTACTCTGGCTTAGTTCTGACTAAACAAATTAGGGGTGGAGGAATGAGACATTTCATGTGCATGGACAGAAAAGTGATTCTTTGAATCTGGGTGTTTTCCTTACAGAGAGTATGACCATTTCAGGTTCCCATGATAAAGCATACTGAGAGATACAAACCAGGCATGACCCAGGTATTCTCTGGAGGTCAGACTCAGTGGTGTGTTACTCTAAATCCATAACTCCAGAAATTTGAGTGAATTGCATGACTTCTGCTGTATTGGAAACACAGTGGAAGATGTAGAAATGTTTTTTCATGCCTATGGAAGAGGACTAAGGAGAGCAGGGAGATGCTGGCTACCGTGAAGCAATTCTTTCCATTGGAGGAAACCCAGGTGGGACCCCACTCAGAGACCTCCTCAGTAGAAATGTTTTTTCATGTCTATGAAAGAGGACTAAGGAGAGAAGGGAGCTGCTGGCTACCATAAAGCCTTTATTTTCCATTGTAGGAAACCCAGGTGGAACCCCAATCAGAGACCTCCTCAGTGCAGCAGAAGGAAGCAGAAGCAGCTGTATTGCAAAAGGAGTAAAGAGACTTTAAAAGGCTTCAAGCCACCTGCTGAGGCATTTTCAACAGAGATTCCCCTGCTAGAATATTCCCTTACTTGAGGCCTCACCTGCCAAACCACATTGCAGGTGCTATTTCTAGTTAATTACATGCATTCTAGTAGAAAGGCCAAGAGCGTGAACATCTTTCTGATGGTAGAAGAACGTTTTGAACCAAACTGCTGGAGGGACAGTAAAACAGCTCCTGTCACCCCTTCCCAATTTCTCTTTAATGTAACCAGAGATTTAAATAAGACTGAGTTAATCTTTAAGGAAAACAGAAAATACTGTAACAATAAAGGTTGTAACGTGGTTACAAATGAGAGCTGCTGCTCCCCTCTGCATTTTGAATTCCTGGGATAATTTTGTGGAGCTTCATTACTGAAGTATAATTGTGTTATAGAACTCTAAATCACCCTGCTACACTTAACTGGCAATAACATTAAGATAGCACAGATATTCATTTTAATTAAAACATAGCCTCAAACTATTTTCCTGCTCTAAGAGGCGAAACTTTTCCCTCCTTTCTTTTTTTTCCCAGTGCCAGAAACTTTCATTTGTTCCCAGCGTGTCTCTGCTCACCAGAGGGTCCAGAACCAAAATGCAATTAAGAAACACCTTTCTGTGAGCCATCCCTCTCCTGTGAGCAGCTTTCTCTCTGTATGAATGACCCTGCTACATGGTGGGGGATGGTTTTCGTTAGTCCTCCTCAGTTCAACCTCCATCTGTCTAACTCTAGTGTGGTGCAGTTGATCTAAACAGAGTATTTTCTCTGATTTGTGGTAGTTCTAGTTGGCTTCTGTATTTCATGGCAGAACCACTTGGCCAACCCTTGAAGCCTACAAAGGTTAATACAACTGGAAGAAGCTAGCTAAAGAGAAGACATGATATGCTAGCAGTGGCAATGTGACAGCATCTGTTAATAAATCTTGATGTCCGTATCAGTGCAACCTATTGACCAGGGAAATAGAGATGAAGCCCAAAGCTCTTCGTTGCTCAGGATGTATCTAGGAATCAAGAACTGAAGAAATGTTGTTTTGGAGGGTTCTCTTGGAAGATGTAGCCAGTCACAAGATGAGCAAATAAGGTGCAAATGAGCTGAAATACCTTGAGATACCAGGTGGTGAGATCCCAAAAATGCCATGGTAAAGCATATGCAAAGTTGGCATGTGTGTGTTACAATTCATCCCAGATGCCCAACAGTTCTATTCCAAGTTCTCGTTTGCATGTAAACTTCAGCACAACTCTTCTGGAACTGGTGATGAGAGTACATGATCATGAAGAGGTTCCTCTTGAACCCAGTTTCAGTTTGAACTCTTCTACTGCAATATAACTAGTACAGATCTTTGATAACCTGGAATACAATTATGTTTTCCAGTACTGCTTAAAAGATTTTCCAACCTGTATCTGCCACCAAGCCCTGCAGAGAGCTCATCCCAGCCATTGGCAAGAAGTGTCTTTTGCCTTTTGGAGCAAAGGCACAACAAGAGCTGTCAGTTGTTGCCAAGATCTAGTGGTGCTAGAAGATTCCTCTATGTCATGACTGCTCTCTCTCTTCAAGACCAGCACTAGTGCTTCTACTATATATTTAAACTTGCCTTTACAGTTGAACATCTTCATATTATAAGTGGATCGTCTGAGCATCAGCTTCCTTGATACGAAACCAGCAGAGATGAGGAAGCAACCAGACACACTTTTTCCATCACTGGGGAGAAAAGTAATCACACTTGCTTTGTGGAGAGACTTTTAAGATGGCTTTGAAATGTACAGAAAATAACAGTTTACAGATCTTGGGAGAACCAAGACTCATTATGTTGTGTTCTCAGCTGCAGAATGAATGATATTTGAGATGAGAAATGACAATCTTATGATGCCTCAAGGTTTCCATGCAGGGTTTTCAAACATTTTTAATTTCTCCAATTTGACTTAATTTAAATTTTACTTAGAGGTAATTGGGATGAATTAATATAGTTACAATTATACAAAAATCAATCTATTAATGTCTGGAAAATCTTGTTAATATGGTAGCAATTTCATGGATAAAACCAAAAATCTACCCACTTAAAATAATCTACATAGTTCAATTTTAGATAACAATAACCTTCTGAATTTATAGGAAAAGAACTTTTTAACTGAATAATTGGACAGGCTAATTATCATTGGTATTGCAGCCATAATACCTAGCAAACACCACTAATCATTTTAGCTTAAGGTCATTCTTTTAATGTTTTTCTTGTATCACCTCAGACTGGTGTTCAGGAGTTGAATTCAAAATGTCACTGCTATACAGATAAATTAACAAGATATTTAAGAACAAGTGGGCTGCAATGCTGTTTATTTACCAGCCAATATTGGTAAACAGTGGGAGGTGTCCCTGCCCATTGCAGGTGAGTTGGAACTCGATGATCTTTAAGGTCCCTTCCAACCCAAACCATTCTATGATTGTATGAAATACTATATCATTGATATACAATTACCATATTACAAAAATGCCATTGGTATTTTATTCAACTTGAAGATGATCAGAATCAGTAAGGGATCTAAACTGAAAGAATAAGCATAGCAGTTCTGCTAAAATGCTGTGAATTTTGTCATCTTCCCTTTAGCCTGACACCATCCAGCTCAAGTTAAAATCCTTTCCAGGTAGTATCTTCTGGCAATAGTCGCAAAGGTTATGGAGAAATAATCCATAGAGTGAAATGTATTGTGCTGATTAGTGAGAGAACCACAAAATTGAAAGAATATAGAGGAAATTTACCTTATGGACTGGAAATGATTGGATATTGTCTGGTTATGAAGAACCCATTTTTATGAAGATGAAAACTCAGTTGACTGCTCAAGGGTAAAGACGCCGCAATGTGTTTAAAAATATTAATGAGAACTTTAGAATATATGTTGAGTCCAATTAGGTTAATAATGCATGGAATTTATTAGAAATTCAAGCCTTAACTAGAGCGCTTCCAAGTAAGAAATTCTGGTCCAAAGAAACTTATGAAGTAGTGCTCAAAACTGCACCTTGGTTTTCTTTGAAGTGCCCATCACTGGGATTTGAGTGGCATGGAGGAAGCGTTTGTGAAATGCCAAATATCTCAATCTAAATTATGCCTGGCATGTTTCAGATTTGATAAGAAATAATAGGCAAACCTGATAAGATTCACTTTGGGCAAATATCTAAAATTTTTCCAATCAATCTAAACAACATGTATCAAAAAAGAGGTCAAAGACTATATATCTTTAAAGTACAGTAATTCTTCAATGATTGCTCATTCTTATAGGTATGATTGGGAAAGCATAAATACTATCATTTTTCTAGGGGCAGGCAGACATGCATGGGGCATTTCAGCAGTTCTTTTCCAGAGAGGAAAAAGAGAGGAAAAAAAATAATGTTACATTTTACAAAATTCAATTCAAACTTAATTTATCAGGTACACAAACTCTTTCTCAAATGAAGAGACAGTGGAAGAGCTGCATCAGAGATATTCAGAAATCTGAATTTCAGTTCCAGTAAAGTTATTTCATTCTTCAAAACAAAACCCCACACAGACAAACCTAATCTATTTAGTTTGTCACAGTAAGTAGAATTTTCCCACAGAGGAAAAAACACAAATAGATGGTATTTTATTTGTTTGAAAGCAATTGAGCCTAGGGATTGATCAGCTGAAGACGAAATAGAAGAGTAATCATTCTGCAGCAGTTGTAATGGAAGAACCACATTATAGCTGTGCCAGTTGCTCCTCTGAGAACTAAAAATTCTGGGAAATAATGCTTTTTTTGCCCCCACTAGATAATTTTCCTTCTTTCCCATTCAAAGACTGAGAGATTATGGAGGCTGGATGGTACAAAAGTGCAAACACACATCTCTTAACCTGCCTGGGTGACCATGGAAATCATCCTTGTGGAGATGGGGCCATTGCTTACTGCCTGTTCTGCACTCTTGTCCTCTCTAGTACCTCTCTCTTGGCCCTTAATAATACTTGAGATGACTCAGTTATTTCCTGGCTCTATTCACAGATCATGGGCCTTTCAGCCACTTTTAGGAGCCCTCTGTTCTTTTTTTAACCATGCCTCACAGCCTGAGAGATGACAAAGTCCCCATGACTCACAGCAGGACTAGTTCTGCTCATTTTAGCAGGGCTTCTTCCAAGAGAAGCTGATCTCTGCAGCTGGAGATGGGGTCATCAACATGGGATTAGTGAAGTTATTTACAGTGATCAATTACTTTTTCTAAACACAAGACTTAGAAAAAGTTGAGATCCAGGTGAAAAAATTTTGGGTGTCTGGGCACAGAAATGCAGACATACATGACCTCAAATGTTTTCCTGATTTTGGTAACCCACTTTCATGAAGAAATATGAACACTGGAATTATATATTTTTTTTTCTTTTTGAATGAACAATATGGCTGTCTGGAAGCAATATTAATCAATAACTAATTTCATAGTTGGACAACTGTTTTTAATGACTTTGTGCTTTTGATGCATTGTTACAAAAGGCTTCGGATCATTCCCATAAGAACTTGTCAAGGAAAGGGCAAATTCATTTACTTGTCATCATGTGAGAGCCAAAAGGCTCATTAGGCTAATTAGGAAGAGAATCATTTGGGTTTTTGCTCACTCAAACACAGCAAAAGCCTCTTGTTCCTGATTCAATGAAAGGAATTTGCTGTACCTATGGAAACAAGGGTGCTGTAAGTGGATGTAGGACAGATTAAAGCTATCACAATGTTGGATTCTGTAGTTGAGATTAAATAAATTGTTACTCGTGGCCAGAGTGACATCTGCCACTGGAAGTAGACAGGTTTTGGCAAGGATTATCTGGCTCTTGTACTCCTATTTCTAAAAGACTGAGAAACTTCAACCTGCACAAAGCAGATCTCATACCAACAGAACATGGACCAAGAAACTCTTGTGAATGATGAGCCACTGACTACAAAACGCGTCTTCTGCCAGGGTAGTTTGAGTTTATTTTGTACCAAATCCACCTATCAAATGAATGTTGGGTTGATTTTTGGCTTCTTATCTCTTTTTTCTCCCCATCCTTCATGCATATGATTTTATATAGAAGCACCTTGTGTCAGAGGTGGCTGTATCCTAGAGATGGTGATGAAGCAGCACCAATGTAATCCTGTCACTGCTTTTGCTCTTGTTAGCCAAAAATGACCTACAGGAATGTTCATCCACCACAGACAGAGCACATTGGAGGATCTATAAATAAAGTCAGTAGTAAGTTAAGTCCCTCCAATGCCGCACTTAGCTGATGTAATTTTTTATTTTCATGGGTGCCCCTGGGTCCATTTTCTTCCTTTTTCTTTCATTTCAGAATTTGGATTACCTTGTAATTCAATGAAGAGCATCTTTGTAGAACAGGAGATTTAATCATGTTGTAACACATGCCCAGAGTTTTCAAACAGGATCACAAGATGCAGAGATGGTGTATTATTTCTTTAACTAAGCATGGCTGAGGGAAAGAGTAACACAAATAATCAATGAGTTTCTTTTGTGGATAGGAAGGATTTGACTGAGAAGGCTTCCTATCTGATTTTACTTGCAAATTATCAAAGTCCATTTGCAGCTTAACCAAAATTCTACTAGAATGGGCTACATTTTCCTGGAGCAGAGGACCATTCTCCCTACCAAGCACAATGCTAATAAACAGCCCGAGGCAGGGAGCCTCCAAGTTAGAGAAACAGCAGTTATATGAGAGGGGAAAAAAAAAGGAGAGGATGCTCCCTGCTTATTCCTGTTCCAGTACCACTCTTATAAAGTGATATTGATGTTCCAGCAAACACTTCTCTGCTGTCTCCTGCAAAGCTTTTTGCTTGCATTTCACCTGGGCAAAACCAGTAACAGAGAAAAAGATGAAGGCAGTTTGTGAAAAACAGTTCACCAGTATAAGGCATCTTTTCAGTTCAAACTCAGCATATGAAAAATTTCAGCTAAGATAAAAATCCGAAGTTAAAATTAAGAATAAAAGGACAGGTCAAAATATTTTCCCACATTTCTGTTCCCTAATAGAATGCTTCAACTTTTCCTTCTGAAATAATGCTCTCTTTGTGAAACTGGCCTCATTATTCCGTTACTTAGAAAAGAAAGTAGTAACACAAAAAAGGAGACAGGAATAAATGCCTGAAAATAAACTTTCAGTTTTGAGTCAAAATGTCTTGTTGAATAACCTTGAAGGACTTTTTTGCTCCGTGATTTTGCCTCGGTTTGACCACTGAACCAAGTGAGTCATTGCTTGCAGAGCTGGAGATGCTAGTGAGTGCTGACACTGCTGACTCTACTGGAGATATGAGCATGGCATCCTGTGTCCATCACATTAAGAGGAAATGCATTCTATTTTTCACCCCCCCACACTTCCCACTGGTTAAATGAATGGAATTAACTCCATGACTTTATTGTCTGAGGCCAGGGAAAGTTAATGGAACTGCAAGAACTGAGACTGATAAATGTCCTTGTGATGCTTTGCAGGGAAATCCAGCAACAAATGCAGCTCACGAGGAGGGCTGGGCTGAGCAGGCTGTGGCACACTCCATGGAACACTCTGTCAACCATGGCACCTTCCAGGGAACACCACAGACCCTTGCCAGCACCACAGCTGTCTCACTGTGCTGGTAACATGCCATAATGGACTGTAGTTTAGAGAAATCTATCTGTAAATCTGTGATGCTAGCTCAGGTTTCCCCCTGTAAATCCTCATTCTTTCCATTTAGAGTCTTTTTAAATGCAGCAAAATTCTCAGCCACTCCATTTAATATGCATATTTAGCATCTTCACCTGGTTTCCTCCTTCTCTCCTCCTTTCTTTCACTGAGAAAACTTGAACGTGAGCAAGCAGAATGAAAAAAAAAAAAGCCTAAAAAAAACAAGCCATAAGCAAAACCTTTTTTCTACACGGCTTAAAACAGGGTGATGAAAAATAAATTCCTCCTGCTGAAATCCAAGTGTAGGACTTCTATGTGGAAATAAAAGTAACATTTACCTTCCATGTGATTTGCCAGTCTCCAGCTCACTTTATCTCACCTGCCTTCTTCAGCTCTTGCTTTACATAAACTTTTTATTGGTGATGGACTGAACAATAAAGCTTGTAACAAAGCAATCAATACGCATTACTCGGCATGGGTTAGACACAATATTGGAAACACCTCAGCCGAGTAAGACAGGGAATAATCTTGTTCCTTATCCTTTTTAAACAGGATGAGGGAAAAAGAGAACTGGATTTTACATCAGTTCTTTTTTTTCTCTTTGCTCAATTCAGTGATTGTTTATGTTCTGCAAACTCCTCTTGCAGGATCAAGGCATGTGAGAATAAGATGTCTACCAGTTAAAGGACTAAAAACCAATCTGTCATCTTGTACACACATCCATGAATGGATCAGAGAGTTTTAGGTACCTGGCTAAGCCTTTTGTGCTGATATTGTTATGGGTTTTTTTACAGGGCAACTGGTACATTGGAGGGAGTGGTTTGTTTTGTTGTGCCAACAGTGATAACTGCACTAAGGACAATGGGAACTCTCCTCTTAGTTTAGAACTGAAGTAAGAGCTGAACACACTTTCCTTCCCATGTTTTGATTTTGACTAGTAACAACTAAATTCCAGCTTCCATTGAAAAAAAAAGAAACAATGTCCCTGAGCCCAGAAATTGTGAGGAATACCTTGAAAATGTGGTAATGTCTGTTTGAGCCTGCAGACAGCCCAGAGCAATAGCTGTGAGTGAGCTGAGCTGCTCCATCCCTTGCAAAGTCTTGTTACCTTTGAGGCCAGCTCCTGAGAGTGCTTCAGCCAGTTCAGAGGAGGCGGAGTGCCAGGGGAGGTATCACTGCAAAAATATAAGGTCAGCTCTTCTGCTGTTGGAATGAGATGAATTCTCCTTCTTGAAGATTTTCTTAGGCATAAGAAATGGTTCTTTTGTGAAGCTGGAGCACCTTTAGGTCCAAAAAGGGCAGAAACACAGTGGGTACCTGTTTCCTTCCCATCTTTTCTTCTCCTTTTCTGCTTCCAGCTTGTTGACATAACAGTAATCTCTAGCTTGATGTTTGTTTAGCATTTCACAAAATGGGCATTGTGAGACACAGTGAAAATTTTAGTTCCTTTTTTCCCTTACACTCCACTGATGAAGCTGGAAGGTGCCAGTGCAGACAGTGCCATTTGGAGGTCGCTGAGTCCTGAGAAAAGCCAGATGCTGCCCAGAACATACATTGCTCTGAGCAGGACTAGCAAGGGTAGCATGTGTATGTGTGTGGAGGAAGTAGCTGCCAATGTAAAATAACTGTGTCAACAGCATTTCCAAAGGATATTTTTAGCTTACAGATTCAGTGTCTTTTGTGGGCTACAGTCAGACTGCCACAATAGACTCTTAATGACTTCTTGGGGACTTCATTGTCTTTTTCTATACACAGCTTATTAATGTGCCCTCTCTGCAGCTCAAGGATGCAAGAGCCAATAATCATTTCAAAGGGGTCATTGTGGTCCAGAGCATCTGTACATAGGAATAAAAAATAAGCAGAATAAATACTCACCCACTAATCCATGGCACAATAGATTTTAATCAGTCTATCAGGGTAAAGATTATTTTTTTACAGCATCTTTTCATCCAAGGCATTTTCGGAACATCTTTTCATCCTAGCACTCTGCAGACATTATAAATTGATCATTTTAAGTCCTTTGACAGAGCAGAGAGGGGCAGACGTGCCTTTAGTGGTTAGAAGATGGGCCTAGCTTGTGGCAAGCAGAAAAGCAGATAAAAAGGCTGATTTGTCCTTTCCCCAGGAGGCTCCATAACAATCCCACAAAAGCAGCATTTCCCAGGAGTTTTAAGAGTGGGCCCATTCCTCAGAAAACCCTGTGCAAGAGGGATAGTGCTCTGGGCAGCATGCAGAGAGCATCTCTAGGAACTTTCAGAGCAGTCCCTTGATCAATGTGGAGCCTCTGGCAGAGGGATGGACCAAAATTCCATTAATAAATTACATGTGCCTAGAATTACATCACTGCTGTAGTGTCTGATTCAGCCAAGGGTTTCCCAGAGACAGAAGAGTTTTGATCTATCTGCTGGAATCCCCTCATGTCCTCCTAAACTCTAATTAACAGTCTGGTGACAAGAGTTAATGATCCTCAGAAATGGAAGATAGTGGTTTTGACACCTTCCTTCAAAACTTATTTGCTTATATATTCTGTGTGTTATATTTAAGTTATGTACAGTGCCAAAGGAATTATACGCTGCTGCTCAGTCGGTTCTTATGTTATAGGATCAATGGAATGACAAATCCTTGCTAAGTAAATGACCAGAAAAGGTTATTATTCAGTGAGTATATGAAAGATTAAGGTGGGCAGGAGTCACCTCTCCTTGAGTTTGAGAAGGAAGGGGAGTGCAGAGAACCTGTAATTGCCTGTAACAGAAGAGAGGACAACTTTCAGGCATTGGTTTAGAATATCATTATGAATAATTAATATATAAAACTAACAAGGATGTTGCAGACACCTTTGCTTGCATAAGCCCATGTGTCCTATATTGTAGAACCAAGTAAAGGCACTAAGAGCTCTGGATGTCCTGGGAAGAGAAAGCTTCACAATTGTCAGGCCATGGGTAGCAAATGTCACATTCTGCATGCATCTCCTTGACCCTTCTCTCTGCTTCTGTGGAAGTTCAGCTTCTCCCACAGCACCACACCGGAGAGATTTTGCAGAATGGAACCTGCAAGCTTTGTGAAACAGAGAAAATCTCTTCATGCAGCCAGAACAAGATGCTTATTTGTTTTCTATTTTGTGACAGTCTTTGATAAGCTTTCCAATCTAGGCTTGACCTCTGATATGGTGGAATGGAGCAGTCTTTACTCATCTGTAACTTAGTTCCTGAGCAAGATTTTTGGAGGGAGCTGACAGAATGTATGCAGTTTCCATGAAAGGTGACAAAACTATATAATGTGTAGAGTTCCTTAGTTTCAAGTTTCCTAGAAGAAGAGAAAAAATTTAGTAAAGTCAAAGTGTGTGGTATGTATTCCCTTGGAATGGCATGTCACAGAAGTATTTCTTGTTGTCTTTCTGTCCTAGACACACCCTGATTTTCCATGAAACAGTACCACTTTTCCCAGGGAAGAATTCCTCACAGCGTGCAGCCATAGAAAGCCACCATGTCCATCTCACTGGTGGCACTTTTATCGAGAGAGACTTGCTCAGCTGTCTAGATGAAGCTCTGCTGAACTCACAGACACTGGCTCTGGCAGTTTGTCTCTCCCTGAGAAGATCCACTAGCTGCTGATGGAAGTCTTCACACAAAATGATCTATTTCACTGTTACTGTGATCAGGTTGACTATTATAATTTATAGTGCAGTAGGAACTGATCTCAGCTCTTCCATAATTTCTGCCCAAGAAAATGACTGTGCTCTGAAGTTAATCGGATGGTGACTAGCAAGACATGAGTTACAAGAAGACTTTGCTGTATTTGGTTGCTTAGAGATGATCCCTGTCTGGTTTTAGTTTTTCATTTTGTTGTTTTGTTTCATTTTGGTTTTTATTTTAATTTTTATTGTAAAGGTAATGCACTCAGCTGCTCCTATATCCCTGCTCCATACAGAGCAGGAAAAATTCAAATCTTTCTAAAGGAGAACAAGATTTGCCATCGACTTAGGGACATTTATGTTCTCCTATCTCTGCAGCCAACTCCAATTTACAGAGTTTTTCTGAGACAAATTGTACAAATGACTCAAGTGTATTAGGAAAAATCTTCCCATCCACCTTCTCTAATCCTACCCCCTAATATTATCTTGGCACTGTCCCTGCCCATAATCATCAATGTATTTATGCCTCCCATTGTGCCATCATGCACCATGTAGTTAAACCTCAGCAGATTCTCCAGCCCTGCCTGACTTCTTTATAAAACTACCTTTTTTCTTGGAAGAACAAGGTAAAATCCAATCCAAGGCAAAAGATGAAGCAGGGAGCAGCAATCAAAAGCATGGAGTGTCCTGCCCTCCCTTCCTGCACCCATTGTCTGAGTCACAGCACAACTTGCAAGATTGTGCAGTGTCCAAACTACTTTTGCAAAAATAGCAGACAATTCCATAAAAATAGAGCAAACTTCACCCCCGCTGAGTGCATCAGAAGAGACTACATCACAAAAAAAGTCAATGTTTTTGCTTTAGCAATGGTTTTCTCCAGGCTACTGTATTGCAGAAGAGCACAGCAGTATCCTCCAGCTCTTGTCTTAAATACCATTGCAAATCAATTACCTTTCAGGCCATAAACTTCACTTAAAGAGAAAGAACACAACCAGACATCTCCTGGTAACAAAAACAATTACATTGATGGTTGAGCATTTTAAGTTAGGTCTCTTCTATATGTGTGTGGGTGACCTGTGATTGGGAGGGGGAGTCTGAAGGAAGTTTTCTTAAACACTGTGGTTTGTAAGCAAAACACAAACATATCAATAGCAAAATTAATCTCCAGAGCTCAGGCAGCCAGACACTGTAGGGAAAAGGGTGTCTGAAGGACAGGCAATAAGCTTTTCCACAGAAAAAACAGGGGTGAAAAAAGCAGCTGCCCCCAAAACACCATCCTTGAGAAACCAGACATTTCTGCTTGCAAGACAATTCTTAATAAACAAATACAAAATCATCCAATTCATTCCCTCATGTGAATTAATATTTAATGCCCAAATAATAAATCTTTCAATAAATATTTTATGCCCAGACACCAACATATATGGCAGGGCAGACCAGAGCCTCTAGTAATTTAAAGCAATTGAGTTTGTACACTAGTGGCTGTTGACAGGACTGGATAATGCAGATTGGGATGTGGCAGAAAGAGAAGGACCCTGTCACAGTGATGGTATTTTGTGTCCTTATAAGCTTTTTGCAGAGCAAGCAGGAGAGTGGCGCCTGTGAAAATAAGCATGGCATAGCTTCTAGCAATTTTGTGCTTTTCTGTCTTATGCCAGAGTTGCTACTTACAGACCAAGTTCTTGGTGAAAAGCACATTTATCATGTCCAAGCAGCAGGTGCAAGGCTGACTGGTAACATCCAAGGAAGCATCTGTCCATGAGCAGACCCACTCAGAGATTTAACACAACCCTCTCTGCATCTGTCTTCCCAACCCTGAAAGAGATCTTTTTCCATAGGTCAGGTCTCTGCAGTCCCACTGCTGTAATGTTCACATTTTCTATATCATCTTTCCTCTTCTTCATGGCCCAGCAAGCACCTTCTGCAGGTCCTCTTCTTCTTGCAGACTGAGCATCCAGCCTTCCCAGCAATTGCTTTGTGAACTACTGCTGTGCTAAGCAGGTACCCATTTTCCTTGATGCTGCATTAACCCAGGGTGAAATCTTCCAGCACAGTAGTGCACTCTGATGGCTGGACTAAGTATGGATGCTGAAATAACACAGCTACCTCTGGGCAACTGGAAAATGGGGAAATGCAGTTATTTCTCTGGCTTTTGGTAGAGAAGGTCTATTTTTTACTCTGAACAAACTATACCAGCACTCCTAACTGGATTCTTTAAAATCAGCACTGAAGACATTTCTAAATGGCTCAGTGTTTCTTGCTGAGGGGGACTTTGAGTGTGGAAATAGCCCTTGAAAAAGCCATCTGTGGAAGAAATTTGAACTTGGACAGACTGGAGCAATCTACCTTCTCTTACAGCGGGATAAGGCATCACTAAAGGTGGCATTACTCAGAGAGAAATAATTCCCACAGCCTCATCTGCAAATAATCTGTGCTAGAAGCATCAGGTGCCTGGAAGACAAGGAGCTGCCTCTCAACTTTCTTGTTTTCTTCTTCCCAGGTGTGCCTTGGATCCACTTATCCAAAAGCCACACATGTGAGTGCTGTCAAACCTCAAGTCAAACAAAATCCCCTAAGTTAGCCCACCCAAACTAGAACATCAACTTTTGGGTCAAGTTAAAATAATCCCCAACATCCCAAATGGAACATCAAGCCAAGCAGATTGATTTATCTATGGATCCAGGGTTGCCACTTACTTAGCAGTAGTCCAGCAATTCTGTGTAATCTGGCATGCTTGAAGATGCTTCAGTTCCTGGAACACAGCACCACACATCACTCACAGTGGGACGCAGCTGACATGTGCCCCCATTTCTGTGAGGATCTGCATTGTTCTGCTAATGCATCTCCACTTGCTTCTCTCACTATATTCTCCCCTGTGGAGAATTTGCTTTCTATCCATGTGAGGTGGTTTCCTCAGCATTTCATTATGTCATGCTCCGGGGGGTAAAGAAACACCTTGCCTGATTGAGTCCCCAGCTGCTGAAGTGGGAATATTGAGCTCTCTGTGGGTGCTGAGGGTTCTCTGTGATTCACAGGGTGGATTTCTCTAGCAGGGCAGCTTGTGTTTCCCCAAGCAGTTTTGAATCTCAGTTGAAAGGGGAGTGAGTAGCCCGGGGCATGAACACTATTTTTGGCAAAAGGATTGGCAAAAGGATAAACATTAGGTCAGGATGCTTCTTTAGACAACTTCTTTAGTGCCCACAGTGTGCAATTAAACAAGAAAACGGACACTCAGACACCACATGTTCAGGTTTTACTTTTAATCTGGGTCTCTGTGCTTGATGCAATATAAACTCCTCAATGGCAAATGAATTGTAATTCATCCCAACTTATCCCCTAAGAAAAGAGCAGTATTGCACCACATTTGCAGATAGCTCTCGAGCCACACATAGTTCCTTCCAAAGACCTAAAGTGATACCTTTGTGGCCACAACTCGACCCTGTATCTGAACCTCATTCTCTTTCCACTTGGGGAAGAAATAAAAATTGAAAAGGAAAATCCATAGCTGCTTTGGAATCCAAGTATAAAAGCTCATTAACTGGCTGGTGATATACTATTGTGAGCAGAAAAGGAAAGTTCCACAAAGCCCAGTCCTTCCTTAACCCCCAGAAGTAGTTAAAGCTATTCAGTGTGATCATCTGCATGGCTAATGCTTTCTGACTTAAACAGACTCCTCTTCCACAGTGTAAAGGTCTCTAGCCCTTATCCAGTAGACCGTAATGGAGTCAAATAGAAAAACAGCTAAACAGCAAACTTCTAGGGCAGTGTTCCCATCTCACCCCACCCCATACTGCAGTAAACTTGTGTGATTTATAATCGCAGCACTGAAGGTGACAGTGTTGGCATGTTGGGGAGCACTGATGGGCTACCAGAGATAACCAAAACTTGGAATGGTGGGGCTGGCTATAATAAAGGATGGGTTCATTGAGTTAAATCAAATTACATCCTCTGTCTGGAGGGAATGAACTGGAACATGCTAAAAATCTTGAGGAGAATTTGCTGCGTGAATCCCAGGAAGCTTTTTGCAACCATTTGGAAATTTTCCGAAGCAAACCAGCTCGATGTACAGCTTCAGGGAAGTGAGCTAAAGTGTGTGCAAGGCTCCTCCTTGACTGAGGGTCCACTAGAGATCAATTAAACCAATTCCCTGCTTTCGAAGCAATAGAAGCCATTTATTCCCTGAAGCAGACAAATGCTGCCCCAGCAGCAGATAACTAAGTGGATTTAGTGCATGCTTTACCTCCTGATCCTTTCACTAGTCCTGTCCTGTCCCTGCACTCTGGCCAGATAGAGAGCTTCAGTCTTCAGTACTGTCAGCTCATCTCCCCTTTTATTAGCCTGGATCAGACTGTGCCATCTATCCTTGTCCATTAAGAGCACAGAGGACTTTGTTGTCCTGCACTTGTGCCTGCTGCTAACTCTGAGCTTCAGTCCTGTCCACTCCTCATAGAGATTCTGTCCTGTCCACTCCTTCCTTTTTCTTCCAGCTCCATGCATGCTCTGTCCTCCTGATTTTTCCAGCTGACAGACTGTGGGGAGACCCTCTGTCTATGGCTCTTTCCTCACAATAATCCTCAATATCCAACTGAAATACTTCAGAAGCCAGTATTTTCAGGTGCTATGAATTGATGCTATGGCAGAGCTTTGCTGATTTACATCAGTTGTGGATCTCAGGATGATTTCAGGCCCTGATACCACCATTTAAAACACCTGCCATCTATTTCCTGGGGGGTTGTTTCATTCCATTACGCAAGACCCAACGTACAATTGTCATTTTGGGATCCAGATCCAAAGAGTGAAAAGAGATATCTCTGCATGTGGCACAGGGCTGTTCTTCTGCATTTTGTCCCATTTCTTACATCTCAGTCTATCATGGCAACAGGAGACACAAATGGCTCTATTTGCTGGCTTACCGGTGTCATGCAACAGCCTCAGTGGGAATTATCTTCAGTGGTGGAAGGGGACAATTACCCAGCTAATGAAGCACATTTTCCTTTTTCTTCTCCACCATAAAGCTGCATGGAACCTGATTCTCCATCCAGGCGCACAGCAAAAGTGCCGAGTGCTCATAGAATGGGCCCCCAATCAGTAGTGGCAAATGCACTTAACACGCCTGCTGGAAAATGAAATGAGTGATACCATGTAATTAGGCCTTAATTATTTATCATTTTTGTTTAATTATTGCCACTTGGAAGTTAACAGGTTATAAAACTCTTGGGCTGTGTTTATTAAATGTTGGTAGATTATTAGCAACTAAGTGCCATTTCTGAACATTAATGAAGTATCTGTGGAAAGCCCATGGCCAGAGGCAATCCAACACTGCACTGCCACTGTACTGGGGAGCTTCAGGAGCTCAAGGCTAATTATGCCTTGCAGGCAGGGCCATGGGCAGTGAGAGAAGGGCAAAAGTCAAAAGTACCATCATAGGTTAGCACTCAAATGGATATTTTCTCATTTCCCTTTGCCTGGTGTCATTTGTAATGCAGGTTGGGAAATGCTCTTCCCACTGATTGAAAATGTTCATGCTTGGATCTACTTTAAAATTCCTTCATGTTCTTGCGGTGGTGGGGCAGGGTTATGGCATTGCTGTTGTTCAAAAAGCTAGTGTAGGGTAGGGTAAGGGCTTTGACCTTATTTCCCTTTCCTTAGGCTTAAACCTCAAGCAGTGATCCAGTCTGTCTCTGCTGAACATGACCCTAAGCCTTTCTGCTTGCCTTGAAGTGCCATGTCCCAGAGCTGGTTTCCCAGCAGTTCTGTACCCTTTCAGAACACACCAGTTTGGCAGGGATGTCTCTCAACTGTTGCTGTCCTCAGTTCTTTCTGTGATGCCTTCACCCTTGGCCTGGGAGCAGACCAGTGCCAAGGGATTTGCCTGCAGATGCCAGCACTACACCTGCCCTGCCACTACCAGCTGGCAGTTCCTAAATTATAAATGGAAGGATATTTCATCAGAGCATTAAAGGGTAAGAAGTGTCATTTTGTACTAACCAAAACTTTCAGGGAGAAGACAGGCTATAAATTATTTAGGGAAGAAGTCACATTTTATTCTGCTGGAGAGCATGATGGGGAAAAGGAGGTATATTTTCTTCCCTCTCTCTGGGAGAAAAGTTGCAGAGGAGGAAGTGTACCCAAAGGTGACCTCTCAGTTCTCCCTAATATTATGATATTTCATCAAGCCATTATTCCTGGCTGTAGAGATAATTGGACATCTGATCTTCCTTTCCCTTGAAAGGATGGACCCAAGGAGTTGCAGAGAGGTTTTTCTTGCCCCAGCTACAAAAACATGCTTTGACCCAAGGGAAAACAGCTAATTGCTTGACCTGGAGCATTTCTGCCAGGGGAGAGTCCAGCCTTTCCTCTCTGGAGACTCTTGGCCTCCTTCAAACTGGTTCATTCTCTTTGTACTTGGGCAACCACAAACATCTTTCTTTCTCTGAGATCCATAGAAATGTTCTTCAGGCCATCTGCCCAAGTCAAAATTTTCCCCCCTGGTCCCAAACACTGTAAATAAACCGCAACATTTCACAAACGGAGATGAGACCTGCCTTTCAGCTCTTCATGCCTTCTACCTTCTTCCCCATCCTGTGTGAGGGGATGGTTCTCATGCCCACTTCTTCAGAACTCTCTGAGGCCCCTTTCTCTCCTGCCTGGGAAACACCTGCACATCCCAGGAAGATGCCAGCAGCAAAATCTCACTCTATTTTCCCACACACCTTCTGAGGAGAGTTAAACACTGAGATTATTTTTAAACCCAAGCAGCAGATTAGCATCTAATTTCACTATTTCTACACTGCTGATGAAAGATGAGCGGGGGAGAAAAACCTTCCATTTTTTCCCATTTCAACCCCGCACCAGGCTAATTAAGAAGCCGAGGTTAAAAAGCTCATCATAAACTGAACAAGTTCCAACCCAATTTCATTAGGATGCCAGGGCTTCATTGATTTAGGCAGGATTAGCTATTGTGAAATGGAAATGATGCCATTAGACATATCTCCCCCCTGTCTCCTGCTCCCCTCCTTTTTGCTTCCCCCACACCTCCCCACACATCCATGTCTTGCACCGAGGCTGGCTGGCATCCTCAGCCCAGGCACAAAGCTGGCTTATTTCATTATGGAGAGTTTAAGCAAAAGAGCCAATCAGCGTTTATTCGTCTGGCTGCAGCTGGAGTCAGCTCATCAAACAAATTAACAGGATTTTCATGGAGGGTTTTGGCCAACGCTTCACATTTTGCTTCGAGTTGACTAAACAAACCTGGGCTGTGTGTCATCAGAGAAGAGAGTGGGGAGGATGGGGAGGGATGGAGAGGAGCTGCTTTGTGGGTAAAGGGGATCTCTCACACCCTGCTCCACAGGGGCTGGGATGGCTGGGATGGCTGGGATGGCCATACCTGACCTCTCCCCTGGTGGAGCCTGACTGGAGGAGAAGGGTTTGAGGACAGGAGCAATGGGAAGGGGACAACTCTCCAGAGCAACAGCAGCTGCTCAAGTGTCTGCTTGCAAGCAACATGAAGGGATTTCAGGCTGGATATAAGGAGGAAGTTATTTACTGTGAGAGTGGTGAGATACTGGAACAAGTTGCTTAGAGAGGTTGTGGATGCCCCCTCTCTGGAAGTGTTTAAGGCCAGGCTGGACAAGGCAGTGAGCAACCTAGTCTAGTGGGGGGTGTCCCTGCCCCTGGCAGGGGGGTTGGAACTAGATGATCTTTAAGGTCCCTTAGAACCCAAACTATTCTATGATTTTAAGGCTGCACTGATGTTCTCTTCACTGCTTTCTGTATCTCACCAGCTCTTCACTCTTTACCTGCCCTTCTATACACTCCATCCTCTTTTTTCAACCCAAACGTATTTTCATGCTGGAGGGGATGCAGCTTTCCCACAGTGTGATCCATCGTGTCCTGCACCCCTACAGAAAATGCAGGTGGCAGCAGCAGGAAAGGCCAAGAGAGTCAGGGGAGTTTAGTCTGAAGGAGGGAAGGCTCTGAGGGGCCTACAGGAAAGATGGGGAGGGACTCTTTATCAGGGAGTGGAGTGGTAGGATGAGGGGGAATGGTTTCAAACTCAAAGAATGTAGAGTAAGAAATTATTTACTTGAGGATGGTGATGAACTAGCATAGGTTGTCCAAAGAAGCTGTGGCAGGTCCTGGGAGTAAAACCTCAGTGAGGAAGAGCTGGGATTCAACATACTTGTCCCTGTCTAGCTGATACAGGAGGCAAAGGAAAGGAAATTTGGTCTGAAGGTGAGATGAATACTTTTAGAAGGAAAGCAGAGAAGAAAGGGGCAAGAGACTTGAGAGAGAGAAAAAAACAAGGTCCACTTTTATGTGAAAAAGCAAATCTAAAATATTCCTGAAAAATGTGAACAAGATCAAGGGTTCAGCCAAGTTCCTATGTAGAGCAAAGATCACGTAGCAACAAAACCATGCTATCATAGTTACACATATATACACATGCAGACTGGATGGCAGCTTGTGCATGTTTTGAATAAGGCAGAAGGAGATTGGTGCATGAAGGAGAGTGCTGACAGGTCAGCTTCAGTTCCAAAAAAAAGGGGTGAGACACTCACCACAATATGATCCTGTTCAACTTAATTTTTACTGCTGGGCTGTTGACTCCAATCTAGCAGTGAGAAGTATAAGCACATGAGGGATGCACTGGAGTCTAGAACTGCAGTTGTTGATCAGCAGTTGGGAGAGATCCACCAAGATCTTTTAGGTTTAATTAGATGTAGCAACAAATCTGTCTGTTCTGAAGCTTCTCTCGATCTATTTTGGGAAAGACAGAATTCAAGCTCTCCAAAAATGAGATGATTTATAACTTACTTATTATGGCTAGAATTGCTGGAGAATTTTGTAACTAAAGTATGTAGGTCTGTTACTTAAAAATACTCTAAGGTTTTCATTCAATTAGTCCCCGGGAGGAAAGAATGGACACAGATCCTTGTGTTAATTGGCTTCTGGGACAATAATAGAAAATTATTTGGGGGAGGGTGTCCATTTTTATCTAAATCCTGGAAAATCAATCCCTCCTGACCAAAAAGGACTTAAAGAAAGTGAACACTCCCAATTATGTCAATAATCCTCCACAAATTATCTCAGGAGACCCATTTCTCACAAGCCAGTTCAGTTTAATCTTGGCAGACCTGTTCTTTTTCCATCAGACAGTGCAGGAACATGGATGCAATTAGTGAAACCAAAATGGCAGCTCAGGGAAATGCACCCAGCATTTGGGTGACATTCACAGTTCAGTGCCTCAGGGAGGTTATTGAGACAAGAAGTCCACCAGAATCCCTTTTTTAAAGAAGGTGAGTTATTTGCCCCTGCAATAAAAGCATCAACTGCCATGTAAGCCAGAGAATGAGATCTCAGCTCAGTCATCCAGGCCTGAAAAGATTTTTTTCCTTCCCCAGCGTAAGCTATATACAGCTGGCTACACATGTAATGCAATATTTAGGAATGAGATGAATGATTGACTGACACAATTTCTCCAAAACATTGGATGCTCATGCAGGGTATCAAAATAAACGAGTCAATACACATGCTGAATATTGCAAGATAGATTAAAATTCTGAATAACCCAAAGATAAGAAGGAGCTTTGATCAGGAAAAAAAATTACATTATCTGCACATCAAAGCAGTGGTATGTTCTCCTGCAGATTTTTACCCTCCCTTGCAAAGACCTGGAGTAGTTCCTTCTCCCATGTCTAAATCATGAGTCTTCAGTGGTTTTATTTCCAGATCTCCAGGAATGCATCCTCTGTTGCCACGCACATTTATTCTCTAAGGAAATCATTTGCAAGATATTTTCTTGTGTCTCATTTTCTATTCTGAATTACTTCGGGTGTTTATCAAGTTATAAAAATAAAAGAATAGTATTAAACATGTTAGAGAATCTGAGCCTTGTGTTCTGTGTCCTAGACTGGGTTTGCAGAGCTCTTTGTTGCTCTCATCTTTCTAGAAGCTTGCCAGAATACAGTATTTCTGTGTAATAATTTCACAGCTTTCCCGAGACTCTTCTAGACAGAAAGAAATGTAATTTAGAAGAGTAAGTTGGTGTCAAATTCACTGGATTCCTGTTGCTGGCTTTCACACTGATCTGTGCTTTGCCAATGGATCTCTTTTTCCTCTCTCCTTGCTCAAATCTCCTGTTTAATTTATAGCTTAGACTTTGTGGGTCAGGAATTTTATCTAACCAGGTGTTTTATACATGGCCTAGCCCAACAAGGCCTCAACCTTGGTTGTGACGTCTCGACACTATCACACTGCAGGTACTAAATACTAAGTACTTTCATGCATGCTGCTGGGTGTTGAATAGGACATCTGTCTTGGCTCATTAAATGCAGCACTCCTCTGGTTTTCCAGGGAAAGTTTCACCTTGAGGGAGACCTCCCCACTCCTACAGTGAGGTGAGAAAAAGTGAGGAGAACATAGCCAAGCCTGAGCTACAGACACCTTCTATGTGGCAGAAAACCCATGACAGGGCATCTTTGTCCATTCCTCCCCTCTCCTTTTGCCCTTCCCCTTTCTCTAAACAACCAGGCTCCTGAAGGGGGAATTATCTCCTTGAAATCAAAGCAGAGGGCAACCTGACTATTTCTTGTGGAGAAGTAATAATTAAGGCACTAGAAAGATGCAATCAGCATACATTATTGCAAGTTATGCCAACAGAATGTCAACATTTGTGTCAGAAGTAATCTCAAGCAGCAATTACTCGGTGTATTGGCCTAGAATCCATCGTCAAAGCCCCTGGTACTAATTACAGGGGAGCTTCTCCTCCACTGGAAGATGGACAGAGGATTACGAGATCACTGTGCAAAAGAGATCATCTAACTAGACCACTGTGACTCTGCAGCAGAGAGAGAGCCTAATGTCCTAAAAGGGAAAAACACTGTCTCTTGGTACGGAAGATATGAACATTAGGTAGAATAAATTGGTGACATACTTGCTCACAATTTGGTACTCTGGTAGTGTTTTCATGTCTGGATGTAAATCAGGAAGGTAGATCCTGGAAAAAAATCACTACGAATACTACAAGTCATAATTAAGAGGTACTGATTCCTCATCAGTATGGAAAAACACCTTGCTAACAAGGGAGACAATGCACTCACTGAATTCTACAGGGTTTCTCAGTCCTGGAAGGATAAGCATTAGACTTGAGATGTTCTAGCAGTACAGTCTAACACTCCACTGTAAATAAACCTGCAGTAAGAGTCAGATTTGAGGTTTTCTTTAATTTCCTTGCTTATTTGCACTAAGATTTGATATCACTCACTGAAAACAATGACTGATGACAACATGTTAATTAGAACCAATTCTTTATTTACCCACTCTGTGCTCATCCCAATGACTTTGTTAACTTACTCTGCTTTGCCTACTGGTTAGACAGAAAACATCATTTATTATCTCTCTTCACTTTGTTTCTACAACATATTTGTGTATGCAGAAATCTTTAAGACATTCCTTCTCCAATTATTCACCTTCCTCACCACTTCTGAAAGCTTTATAACCTAAAATTCCCTCTGCTTTTCAATAGCATTTGCCCACAACCTCCCTCTGAGGCAGCTGGCAGAGATACTTTTGTTTATTCCAAAACCCCACGGGTTTATTGGGAAGGATTAGGACTGCAAAGAGTATCTTCTTGAGATCCCACCCAAAGAACGTGTGTCAGATGGTCTCCACAGTCTGTTCTAAGTGATCTCTGATCCTCAGAACACCAAGCTGACTGTTTCACACATGCCCACAGACCAGTGCTTGCTTGCCAGGTAGAGCAAAGCACTGAGGTCCTCACGCCTCCCCAAGGGCTGGAACTCACAAAAGTTGCATTTTGCCTTAATACTCTGTCATTAAGTGGAGTTAAAAATAAAGCCTGTCAGAGCCTCACAGCCTGCAGGGAAAAAGATATTAATTACAGCGGGCAAAGAGTGGAGAGGAGCTGCCTTGAGTGAGAAGCCACCTTCCCCGCTGAGCTGTCACCTTCCCCGTGTCACCAGCAGAGCTCGGCTCCAGCTCTCACACAGAGCAGTGGCTGGCCCAAATACCTGCAGAAAGGCAGGACAGGAGGAGCCAGCACAGGGATTTTGTTGCTGGCTCTGACATCCTCACTGGCAGCAGCTCCCCTGCCTGCAAACCAGACCTTGGCACAGCTTAATGCAGGGGACATGGGCTAAGGGAAGAGGAAAGGGCAGTGGTGGCAGCTACAAAGGAACTGACTATTCAAGGACCCAGAGTAAGATTCATCACTAAAGCCTTCCTTGCTTATGATTTCACTTATAGGGAAAAGGTGGATCATTAAGGACAAAGCAAAGAGTAGACTCAGCAGAAAGTGGCACCCAATTTTCCTCCAAGATGTATGAAAAAGGAGACTGAGCTGCCAAGGGGAAGTCAAAGATCAAAATATTAGTATGATCTCCATCTCATAGCTGCTTAGCAGAAGAGATATGTGGTGCTACATTTCCTTCCCTTCTATGCAGATAAATATGAAAATATCCCTTCAGAAGTTAGGTTTAGCCCTGACTACACAATTCTGTGTATAAGGTTTATTTAGGACAGATAAAGTCAGTTTTGAAGTATACATTTATATGCCTCTATTGATTTCTATTGCCTCTTTAGAGGGAAGATGCCTTGTTTGAGTTAGCTGTTACTTAGTCAGGTCACAGAATGGACAAGTTCCCCAGCTGTGTCTCCATTCGACTCACAAAGTGTTTTTTCAGGAGGGAGAGTAAGTGCAATGGGGAAAGACTCAGCTGGCCAGAGCACCCTGTATTTCTGACAACATTTAAATAACCCCTAAACTTTGCTGGAGGGGACAACAGAGGGAGAAGCATAATAAAATTATAGAATCGCAGCACTGAGAGCCAAATGTTGTGAACTGCTGTTTGAATCTTTAGCTGAGTGAATCAATCAAGATGACAGTGCAAGCCCTTCTAATGGGAAGGCTCCCAATGCCATTAGCTGAAGGGTAACAGTGGGGAGACAGTGCTGTACTGATGCTGTCCTGCCAGGATGTGCTGGCACCTACTTCTTCTTTGTCAAAGCCTAACTTTGCCCAACAAAGCCATTGAGAGCAAGCAGCTCTGTGTGCCAGTGTCTGACAAACTTGGCAAGGGGTCACCCCCTGCCAGAGAAGACTTGAGAGTTCACTTAGAGGGCATTACACCATCCCATCCCCATCTGTGAAAGTGCCTGCCACTGCTCTTTTCAGAACACCGTGGAGGAGGGAGGGAAACTGAAAGAGAAGAAAAGAGTTAAAGAACACAGGCTGGTCCTTGAAACCAGCAGGAAAGAGGCAATGAAAGAGCTTAATTAATGGCACATCAGACTTCCCCAAGATGTGTGTCTAACGAGGCCTTTGCCTGGCACTTTAGCTTTGCTTGGGAAAAGTTAATGCAGGCAAAATATAAGCAGAAGGCTGTGTGAAAACAGGAGCCAGCATGAGCAGATACATCCTGATTTAATTCTCTCCTTTGGATGACAGCCCTCTGTGCCTCCTTCCCTCTACCCCCTTCTCAGGGACATGCTTATTACAGCTATTTCAGAGAGAAGAAACAACCAGCCAAAAATATAGGGAAAGATCCACTTTTATCACAAACAGTGAATGAATAAAACAGGGTCAGAGTGTTGACTTAGAAAATTACAGTCTTCTTGGCTCCTGAATAAATACCCTATGCCACTCAGCTTCTACAGAATTTAATTTAGAGCAATTGATTTATTTGCTGTGGACAGGTGGACTCTATAAAGAATTTTTAGGACAGAATTTATGGTGGGGCTTTATCATGCAGTGAGAAAAAGAGCAACAGGAGCCTGACAGACCTTTCCAGATTCCCATGGGCTGCCTCTCCAAAGCAAGCAAACACAAGGCCAACCAGTGCTGACAGTGGAGGGGACCCAAGGGGTTCTCCAGGTTGAGACTAGAGCTTGTAGGAACTACCTGGGATTACACATATCCCAAGTATTGGCAAGATCTCAAGACCAGGTGGGTACATTTGTTCTATTGTCCCCTACAGAACTACAGAAGGGATGATGATATGTGGTTAAGCTTGGTGCTTGGATGAATGCATGAGCTAGAGCTAGGGTAGTGTTTTCCTGCTGTGTGGGATTCCTACAGCAAGTCAGCTCTGTTTCCCATGCTGCATCATTTACAGCTCTCCGGGGAAGCAGGTAACAGAGAAACAACCTTGGAAATTCTTCCCAGTTGAAAGGGTTAATTGGAACAATCAATAAGCAACAATACCCTGATTTCTGGGCTTGATTGGCTTTGAACAGCACAGCCAGTGCTTGGATGTGACACAGCTGCAGCTGTGAGAGCAACAAGTGTTTTGTGCAAGTCAGCAAGAGCTTGTCTGCCACCACATCCAGGCTTTCCCCCCAGTGAAACCTAAGGCTGAGAACCTGATTTTGCTGTGCAGTTTGAGGTGCCAACATTGCTCCTTTGAGCTTTCTATTCAATTGCTTTAAATTGTTCCCCTTGAATAACAAGGGCTAGAGGAGACCATGCACTGCCTGTCCTAAAATCATTGGTAGATCTCCAGAGCCTTTACCAAGTCAATCAGACATTAGGAAGGAGTTCTTCACCTTGAGGGTGGTGAAACACTGGAGCAGGTTGCCCAGAGAAGTGGTGGAGGCCCTATCCCTGGAGACATTCAAGGTCAGGCTTGATGAGGCTCTGAGGCACCTGATCTAGTGCTTACTGCAGGGAGTTGGACTAGATGACCTTTGAAGGTCCCTTCCAACTCTATGTCTCTGTATTTCTATGATTCTATGCCACAGAGCATATCCAAAACTAGACAACTTGCCAAAGACACAAAATAAAGTTTATGCTAATTCTAAGTTTTAACAAACCAAACCAAAATATACCGGGAACTGAAACATAAGGAGGCTCAGACAGCATATATCTTTCTTTAAGGCCTCTAAGGAGATACTCAGGGAGTCTCTGTGTAGACATTTATAGAGTGAAACCCAAGCAGAAACACAGCTGTGAAACACATCCCTTCTTCTGAGGACATTACCAGCTCTTCTGAGCAATCTATTTCCACTACAGCGAAGTGGTCTCTTATGTGAACTCTGAAAACTGAACCTGTTCCTACAGCTGGGCACAGTTGTGAGCAACTCTCTGACCTCTGTTAGACAACCTTTTATTCCTATAGGGGAATAATCCCTAAACATGGATGTCTCTAGTCACAGTGCTCCCACCTTATCATGAGGACCCCAAAAGAGCTACCCATTTACCAGTATCTGATTGTTTCTAGAGTTACTAAGGTTACCAGTCCAGGTTTTGATCCTCTCTAGCCTGAGTGTGTGTTAATTTAGATAAGACTTAACCAGAACATAAATTTTGGCTACAAAACACTGGTATTTGTGAGCTCAGCATCATGCAGTGGGAGCAAATGTGACATACAGAGCCAGCCGGGTACAGGAGACACAAAGCTCTTCAGGAGAGCAACAAATGGAAAACAAAGCACTAATGTGACCCAAGAGCAGACTACTCATGGGTGTTTTCCAATTACAATGGCCTATTATAAAGGGACAATGTTCTCTTATTTACAATAAATTTCACCTATTTATAAATCTTTCCCTTATTTAAGAAAAATACACAATACAATACAAGCTCCATCTGGCTCTATTTAGACTCCAGGCCTTTGTGTTTGTACAGCCAGAAGCCATCAATTATCATGTCAAGATCAGAGATTTCAAGGTTCTGGACACAGGAAATGAAAGAAGGCATAGGAGGGGAGGGACAAAAACAGGACCCTTGAAAATATGATAATTAGTTGTGTGGTAAGTGATCAATCTGGGGGTTATTAAACATCAAGGTTTAGGGAGATCATGATCCTTTGCAGACTTTCTTGCAAATCTGAATCCATAAGGATACAGATCTGCAGGGTGAGTACAGAAGATGGACATGAATGGAATTTCCTCTTTGATTTGTGGAGAGTCACTCAAAGGCAAACACATCCCACTCCTTAGGGCAATGTTGAAGCTTCTTCTTCTTGTGGGCTGTTGTGGCATTTTGGTTTGCAGGGCTGTGCCCAAAGAAGAGCCTATGCTCATAAAAAGGAGTTGCTCAGAACCTGTCCAGAGAGAGTGTTGTTTTTCTGTTCTTTCAACTGAATAAGAGCTTCTGCAAATTGTGTCCAGTGTAAGCAGGTACAATGAAAAGCAAATAACACAAGAGCTACATTAGGGCAGGCAATAGAGATAATTGCAGAAAATGCCAAAGAAGGAAGAGACGTCTCGGGTCAGAGATACACCTTTAGATGTCTGGGTGCACACAGCCTGTGTCCCTGGCAGGGCACATGGTGACTTTGTGGCCAAGTCTCATTGCTTAATCTACCCACGTAGGAGAATCTGCAGAGAAAAAGGGTCAGAGGTGATCAGGAGATGCTGAGCAGCCACCAGAAACTGTCTCCAGCCTTCTGCAATGGAAGAGAAAGTTCATGCGGGAAGAAGAATTGACTGACTTTTGAAATATATCTTCTGTTAAAGAGTTTAATTTTTTTTCAAATCAGACATTTGGAAATGTCTGTGGTGGTTATGGATATTTTGTCTCCATTCCTGCATGTAGCCAGGGAACATGGGACAGGGCTCTTGCTAAGGTTGTCCCTTTTCATTTTTACTTTCCTGTACAGCAGAATGGACTGGTAGAAAAATGGAGTGGTAAAAGAAACATGCATATTAGATGCCTTTGGTTTGAGTTCTATTTCTGCCTCAGGTGAACTCTCTTCCTTTCTTAGCATGCACGAGGTAACTTTTTAATGCCTCTGTCTCTCCATTCTAGAAAATGATGGAACTCCTACAAAATGCACCAGAGTTTTCAAACAGAAAATGCAAAGCCTTCTTTCTCTGGGTAGGAATGCTTCTTCCCACACTGATACTGGAAGCCAGCATGTAATTGTGTTGCCCTGCTCCAATATTGTTTTGCCTCTTCGTGTGTTGATGTGCTGTGACAGCTTGTTTTATGCTTATAGGGCAGGTGTTTTGTTACTACATGACTCAATCAGCATGTGGTTACAGCAAACAATGTGCTGAGATACTGTTCTCCAGTGACAGTAACAGCTCCTCTCCTGTGAGATCAACGACCTTTGCTTTGGACTGTGATACTTTGCAGCAAAGTAATAGAAACTCTGAACCTCATGGGCAAGAGACAAAGCCAATTTCCAGTCATGGCATGGATGAGTCCATGTGTGCCAGACCACCATCTCCATGGGATCAGAACAGTCCCATGACTCTGACTTTGTCTCCTGAAATTGAACTGTGGTGATCAGCTGAAGCATCAGTCTCTGATATCCTGGATATCAGGAGATAAATTCCTATTGTCAGTCAAATTGCCCCAGGTATGCACAAGTCAGATGTCAAAGACACAGACACAGAAAGTGTTTGAGATGAGGTGAAGCAGAAAGAAATGGAGAAAAAGGAAAGTACTGTAAGTGAGGTTTGTAGATCATTGCAATGGCACCACAACTGGGCCATATCTTACATTTCATATTCATATTTACAGGATCTGGTGGTTCTGCAGATATGTGCAAAACCCTCTGGAGAGGTTTTGCGTAAGGTAATGTTTCTGAGAAGTGAGACCCTGCCAGATCTTTCTGAGCCACATTCTGTTCATAGTTATGGCTGTTTAATTCCTTAAGTACAGTAAATTTAGCTCAGAGCTGATTTAATGGAACAAAGAACACATTTTGGCCTGTTGACTTCAGCAGGTATACAGGTCGGTGAGAGGTAAAACCCACCTGCCAAGTTGCTGTTATAAATGTTGATTTAGAGCATGCTTTCCTATATAGCATTTGCATTCTGCCTCATTTGCTCCCCACTTGTAAATGAGATTTTCTATATTGTCCTTTAAGCTTTACCTTTTATTTTCTTTTATTACCGAACATGAGAAAGTTGTCTTAGAGAGAATGTGGTGCTTCTCCACTTCAGTGTCTAAAATCCTCTGACCATCCCCCCAGCCACTACTTCCCTTTCCTTTTTTTTTTTCTGTGCTCAGGCTTTTGAGCTATAGAAGTGATCAATTGCTTAAATTATTGTAATGGTTTGCAGAGGGAAAGGGGAGGGGGGCGTGAGGGAATGGAATTAAAAAGTGTCCCTCCAAGCTGGCAACTTGGTATTAAAAATCTCAGTCAAATCTGTTCTGAAACTGCTGAGCTAATAAATCTCACAAACACAGCTTTACAGTGGAAAGTCTAACTCAGTTGTAAGTATGTACTGCAGGTATTACTGCAACATGACTAATGGTGAGTGAACACTGCAGAAAGATGTCTGTGTATATTCATTTGAAGTCCTGAACAAATTTGCTTTGAATCTCCTGGTCTGTTTCTGTGGCTGCTTTCCACAAATATTCGAGCAAATGAGCTTTACGAGTGCGAGCACTCATCAAAAGTCAATTTGGAACTCCAGTAGCTTAATATTTTCCAAAAGCAAATTCCAAATTACACACAGGAACATGCAGTTCAAAATGGATGCCTGTTCTGATGTGATTAGTTACACGACTTGGCCAGTCAGAGAACCGAAATAATACAATACAGCTCATGTAACAACCCATGCAGCTTGGATTTCAAACTTCAGTTGCTGGGTATTTTCAGTGAACTGTTTGGGAACAGCTTAGTAGTCTTGACTCCCACCCTCTGAAGACATTTGTAAATAGCCATTTTAGCAATGAGTAGCAGTTGGGAATCTTTGCAATTTGTAAGAGGCCAACTCACAGGAGGAGAGAGAGCCTGGGTTTTTCTTATGAATCGCTGGTTATCTGTCTAGCTCTGAATATCAATATTCCAGCTCTATAGACAGAAAACCAGTAGTAAGTCACGTTTTCCACTGAAGTCAGCTGAAAACTCATGTTCATTGTGTGCTGCTGATAGGCATGTGCAGAGATTTACCCCATCTCCAGTGGGAGCACAGAGAACTCATCTGGCAACCTTACCTTGAGATAAATGGCTGATCATGAATCACTTCACTAAATGGGCAATCCTATCCATGTCACCCTAATTTAAAATCCGTTGTGAATTCAGCCTAAAGGCTGTTGTCCTGTAGATATATTGACATACAGGGATAGTTAGTGGCAAATGGCTTCTAATGCTGCTGCCACATCTCTCTTCTCGAATCGCCATTTTGTTGTTTTTTCTGCTGATTCTGCTCCTTATCACAGGCTCTGTGTCATGTGTTACCATACCTAGAAATTAAAATAGCAGTCTAACAGATGGAGAAGAAATAGAGATGATCACAGGTTTACCAGAGGACCTTTTCTACTGCAGAGAAGGATCCTTGTGCAAAGACATAAGTCAGGGAAAGCTGAGCTCCTCCACATTCCACAGTGAAGAGAAAGCTTTTAAACATTCTCTGCTGTTATTAGATGAGAATTGATCCCAGTTCTCAATGTCTCAAGTTTGGATTTGCCCAGCCATAAGGGAAATCCCTACCTCCCCTTCAGTGACAGGTTGACCAATGCTGGTGTCTGCTGCCCACCACGTATGTTCTCTCTTCTGTTCCAGAACAGACTTAAAGCTCTCAGCCTTGCCGAGAATGGCATATTTATCAGGCAAGAGAAAGCAGACTGACAACAGACACAGACAGCCACGGTCTTGGCTGGATCGAAGTTGTGGAGAAATGATATCATTACCAGCCCCTATGGTTTTCCAAGAGGAAAATTCCATCGTTTACCCTGAACGGCAGCTCCAGCTGCATTAAACACTGTTTTCCAGCTAATAAAATGAAGCACAATTTTTTACATGCCATTTGTGGTGACAGCGCAATCAGTCTTGCTGGGAGCCAGGCTCCAACTGGCCAGAAGCTGCAGAGAGCCCTGCATGAGGCACCCAGCCTCCCAAGTTTCAGTTTTATACCTTCAGAGATTTTACTTTTTCCCAGTAAAACTCTCTGATTCTCCCACTCTTATCTATTAATTTATTTATTTGCTCTTTGGATGTAGATTTATTTTGTTGCTCAGCAATTTCAGGTAAACAAAAAGGAGACTCACTTGTGGGAAAAGGCTGTTAATAGCCTCACTGAGGGTGAAGCAAATACAACTTTCCTAAACAAAGCTGCAGGGAGCATTGCTGCACACCCAGCAGGGCTTCTGGGGCAAAGCAGGTTGGTTAGCAAAAGAGCACGCACAGAATTTGTGAGGTTGGAGTTTTGTTTTATTTTTTTCCTTTTTCTTCTCCTGCGTTCCAAGAAATACTTACAGAAAGCACTCAGCAGGAATGTTGAAAACAAACCAAGAAGTTCTGCCTCTGCTGAATTTAAACTGAGGAGAGCGAGTGACTCTGCACTCACTTCCATACTGAGTAGCATGGAGATGCCCCACTGTAGATCAAAACTGAGTTAGGTGGTAAACTGTATTCTCTTCTAATTTTTTCTCTCCTCTATCACTCTCATTTAGCCTCTGTTTATTTTACTTCCTTTCCTTCCATTCTGGATTAGCACCTTTTCTCCATTCCATTTTTTTTTAAGAAAAGAGAAATTTCATACAGTGACATGTGGTACTGTCCTTACACAGTCTGTCTCAAATAAAGTGAGGAGAGCTACAGTAAAAATCTGAAAAGCTGCTGTTCTTTACAGCTGAGCTGAGTTTGTTGTGCTCAGCTGTATCAAGTGAAGTCTGATCCAAAGATCACTGATGTCAGGAGAAAGATTTCCCTTGATTTACGAGGACTGTGGATGAGCTCTTTGGATTAGGGTTGTGATAATGACCAGTCAGCTTCTTTGGTAAAAAAAAGGTCAATAAAACCCTGGGCAGTCAAAGTTTGTCATTATCACCTCCACTCTCCCATCTGTGTTGACGCTTGTTCTCTCTCAGACACAGTAGCAGGCTAAAGAAAATGCAGATAATTCTCCCTCCAAGAACCTTGTGCTTGGATCCATGAGACATGATTTTCTCTCTGGAAATTCAATTTCTGAGCCCCTCACTGTCTCAAATGACCAAATGGAAAAGACAGTAATTGCTGAGAAACTTATTGACTTTTCCTTTTTAATTAATCCTAAATGGAAGAAAACCTGCAGTTCCCTGTCCAGACAGTGTATGTGAGAGAGGAGGAGGGAAGAGAGAGAGGGGAGAGAATCATAATTAAAATAACTCAAATTAATCTTGGTGAGTGCTCCTGCCACTTCAGTACTCTGAGTATAAGGAGAAAGCGTCGTTTTACTCCAGCCTCTTTTGTTTCAAATGCCAATTTGAATGAGGAGCATCAGACAACAGTCCTGTCACATCTGAATGGATGCTTTTCTGGTCACTGTGGTCACTATAGCATCTGTATGCTTTCCAGATGCTTCTGTAAGTCAAAACACCTCACATTCCCTCTCTATGAAGACTGAATGTGAACTATGTTCAGCAAAATGGAAAAAGAAAATGCTTTCTGGGGAAGTGGGAGATGGCAGAACCTCTCCCTATTCATGGCTGAGCTTCCTGAGTTATCCTGTATGATAGAGGAGGGAAGAAACCTCTCGGTCCATCTCCTTAATGTGGGCTGAGCTGATTCATACTAGTACCATATCCCTAAAATTTAGCTGGCTGATCACAGAAACATAGTATTATGGAAAGATAAGAGCTGCAAGGGACCTCCAAGATCATCTAGTTCCATCCTCACTGCCTTGGGCCAAGACATCTCCAAGCCCTATCCAGCATGGTGATGTTTATAAATGCTTAAAGTTTTCAGGTAGGCAATGTTTTGGGTGTGTTGCATTTCTTCAACAAACATAGTTCAACTCTAACAGAGTCACCTTCCTGTGACTGTAGTGTGACACATTCTCAGCACATCCAAGCAAATATTGGACCTATAAGGTTTGACTGACAAGCCAAATGGTGAGCATGACAGGAGAGGAAAGAGATGAAGAAGAAACTTCTGTGGACAGTGCACACGCTTTGTGATCTGGCAGCACTCAGCTCTTTAGGAAAGCGGTAAGTTCTGAATTTTGGCCTGAGAAGTAGTCAGACTGAGCCAAACTGCTTGTCTTAGAGTGATACTGTATTGACAGCCATGAAGGCTGACCTCAGAAAAAGCAAAAAGGATGGGAAAGAAACTGCTGCTCAGAAATAGCCCTGATATCTCAGAAATGGCCCTGATCCATGTGTGACATAGAAAGGAAAGCTTTCTCCCTGTCCCTCCTCTTCAGGCAGCAGCTACACCCTCTGATGCCCACAGTAGAGCTGGCCCCCAGTACTTTTCAGAGCAGTTTAATAGCAAGCAGCAATTCAGCTAACAATTAATACTTTCTGAATAGAGTGAGGGCCTCTTGCTATGTTCAACTTCCTTCAAAGAAAGAGCAACCTCTTCAAGAGAGAAAAATCACCCAGAGGCTTCATCCTGACTCTTGACTTGCACTGGGCAGCCCAGGGTAGGAGCAGAACTCAGTGGGAATCTGCATGCTTCGCATCGTAAGTTTGTTTTATAAACCCCTGGCTCCATTCCCTGCTCACAGAGCATCCCTAGCCAATTAGATTACCCAACCAAATGAAGTCAATTGCAGACGAGCACAAAAAGCTGCTGTTTGATCTGGGTTCAGAGAAGCAGCCTCCATCTAGTAGTAGAAGCTAATGAAGGCCGACAGCTCAGGAGAAAGGAGCAATGTAGCTGGGCAAGGCTGGGACTTCAAGGCCATCCCCAGCCTCGATGCAATGCAAAGCGTGACCGGACAGTGAATCTGCAGTGCCAGCCATGCTGACAAAGTCAGACCTCCTGAGACCTCTCCCAGTCCATCCTCTCCACCCCTGTGCCCCCTTCCATGCAGCCTTCCACCTGGCTCACACGCCTGGTTGTTTTTTTTTCAAGCCACTTTGTTTTATTTTACTTTTCTTTCTGCTCGCTGGAGAAGTTGCTGCTGGGATTAAAAAGGCATCGGGCAGATCATCAGTATGAAAGAGGCACTGCTGAGAAGAGAGCAGATTAACCCACTCTGCAGAGAAAACTCCTCATTTCTGGAGTGTTTGTTTTGAAAATGTCACTTCAACGGGTCATGAAACTCATGAATAAAAACCCATCCTTATTTCCATTCAAAAAGGAATAAAGATTTATTACCCAGCCTCACCAGGAAAGCGATATTGACCCACCGATGAGTCAAGGTCTACAGTATTATTTATATACAGGAATATTTATTGCTTTTAATTACCATAAAGTAGCAAGGAACTTGTTTTAATAGATTTTTATTATTATTGTTTTATTGTACTGTGGAAAATGTAAGTGCAGAGAAAAGAAAGACCAAACTGCCAGCAAAGCCCCCTGAGAATATACAGTGATGGAATGAAAGGTAGCTTGATGCTGGTGGGTTAAATAAAAGGTCAGTGGCACTCAAGAGATCTTGGCAGCACATTGGTAAACCTGCTTTGGAGCATCATTAACCTCATTTACCTGATGAGAAAAACAGAGGCAGGAAGTAACCCTAAAGATCTCCAAAGACAGAATTTGGGAATCCCAGGGGAGGAAATTCAGCATGTAAATATCAGAAAAAAATTTATTCACATGGTTGCTAATAGGTTTGCATAATAGATTTGGTAAATTCAGAAGTGTAGGGGTGCTCTGGCATGAAAAATGGAGTGAACATTTAAGGGGCAGCTGACTGATGCCCACCTCTGACACAACCTGTGGGATCTGGAGATATGTGAGCTCTATGGGATGACCCAGATGTCACCCACTGGAGTCCCCTTGCTCAGAGAAGAGTGAGTACCATCATCTCATATCTACTCTGCCCCATATGCGTGGGTATTTGTCATAAAAATCATATCTTGACAGGCTTCCTTTGAATGCATATGTGCTGCAGGGCACAAGAGCAGTCAGCAGCCTAATGCCAGTCATCATGTCACCTGCTCTGTCTCCTTTTACACATCCAGCTTTCCTTCCCAATGGTGGGGAACCTTTCAGACAGAGAAATCTAAGGCAGGCTGGGTGCAGCAGCAGGTGATTGACAGGCAGCCTGTGATAATGAAGTCCATTTTTATTTTTTATCTCTTGTCGAGGTACAAGGACTCGGCCAGTGTCCCAGGTAACGAGTCTTCCCTCTCCCTTTCCCTCACTTGGCTCTAAAAGTGTGTGTAGCCATGTGTAGCTGTGTTAACACTACATTACTAAAACCAATCCTGGGAGCCTGTTACTGCTGCACACCTCAGCGACTCCAGCACTTCCTCACGTTGATTTGCATTCATGCAGTTTGTGTAAACAACACTGTTCAGGGAATATAAATAACTGCAGCCAGGAATGCAGTTCAACTGCTCGGCTTCAGGAGCTCAGCAGCATCCCCTCAGTTGCTGCTGCAGGGCTGAGGGAACCCAGCTCCATTCCCCAAAATGGAACATGCTATTCCACTCCAACCTTTCTCCCTCTATCTCTGGCTCAGCAAGCCAACAATAACCTACCAGAGACTGATTTTCTAGGGATCTTTCCATGCTCGCATGGAAAAGTGATGAAAAAGACTTAAAAGAAAGCTCAGTTTTCAAGCATTTGTGATGTTTACATGTCTGAGCCTTTGACAAGGCACAGTAGAATAGAATCATAGAATCATAGAATCATAGAAT
>VZTY01010751.1:172763-198523 GCA_013400935.1 Turnix velox | reverse complement strand
CAGGAGCGCTGTGTTTTAGCTTTGTGTTTCAGCTCAAGGTGCTGTTGGTGCAGTTTGCCTGAGTTCAGCCCCGAGGATGTGGTTTAGCCCCGGGATGGGACAGCAGCAGCTCCATCCACTGGCCCCGGGTGCGCTCCGTCTCCGTGTCTCCCAACTGAAGGACCAGGAAGAGCCCAATGCTCCGGAGATCAAGGTTGTTTAAGTGAAACAAAGACCTGCTTAAGTGGTTTAGGTACATTATAGTGAGCATCAGTATTCAGGTAAATGTTTTCCTACCTTTCATTATGGTGAGGGTGGCATTCTCATTATATTCCCTCATTACAAAAAATTAAAAAACTTTATTTGATGATGTTCTGAGTAAAGTTTTTCAAAATTCTTCCCTGTAAGTTACGAAGTTTACTTTTTGATGTTTTGCAGTGGAAGAAACAACATTCTTAAGTACATGATAACCAGGTCACTTTAAGATTAGCTGTGCATGAAACAAAAAGATGAGTTTATTGAAACATTAAGAATTTTATCTGATATTTTTGTGGTGTTTTTGTCAGTGACTGAGTACTGATTTTCATTGTTGAAGACGTACATGTCTTTCCTTCTATGTATTCCTCTTTTTTTTTTTCTGTACAAAGGCCCAATGCTTTGATTTAGTACAAATTTTTGACAGTGACACACTCCCAATTCAAGGAAAGGTGAAAAAAAAAATAGATCCCCAGTTTACTGACTGCAGAATTATACTCTGAAAGTTTTGCTCTTCCGACCTTTAGATGTTATGCTGTCTTGCATTACAATTTCCTGTGCTCCTATATCCTGTAATTGCATTTCCCCAATTTTCCCTATCCCTGTTTTTGCTGGTTTTGCTAAGACCTATGACAAGAGGTTCCAATCAAGCCTGAGACCCTGCTGTGCCAGGCACAAAACAAAACCTTGTAAAACTCAGTCTTTGTCACTAGTATTTTGAATACTGCAGAGGAAAAGCAGAGTCAGAAGAGAATCGAGAGGTGTAGAGTTTGTATGTGACTCTTTTACCGTCTTTTGGTAGGTCACAGGCAAACATTAAACTTTACAAGTTCTACCCTGGCACTCTCTGATGTTGTGTTACACTGAATTATATGTGTGTGAGGAAACAGTACAAGGAGTAGCAATGCAGAATGAAAAAGGGGTCTCTGGGTACTCAACACAGGCATCATGTTATTTGAGTCAGACTGTATTTGGTTTCTGAACTGGGATTTGAAGACTTAAAACTTCCAAGCTTAAATGTTGACCCTTCATCTTGCAGAATGTCCTGGCTTTTGTGTGTTTACAGCATCCACCTCAACTCTGCATTTAGATAAATGTTTGTGTTTAATGATGACTCCTTATCTCTTCCATACAGTGTTAATAAGAAATTGAAAATACTTCTGCTGTACTGCATGATCCATTGCACCTGGGCATCAACTTTCAAGAAATGACATTTCCTGAATGCTGCTCATTAAGATTCACAAGCACCTTGTGATACATATAAATCTTATGAGCCCTAGATTAAAGATGGGTACCTGAATAGGAGGCATGTGGAATGATTCTCTAAAAAGGAGCACAGCAAGCAAATGTCAGAGCAATGAATGACATGAAAACATTGTTCTTCCACTTCCTTTCAGACAACACCCCCGCTGAATCCAGTTAGAGGTAATATCCAACACTCAGCTCACTCAAGCTGACACAGACATGTGAATTCATTGGAGATATACTGATTTGCACCAACACAATAGCCAGTCCATCATACTTATTAAAATTTAAATATTTTTACCCTTCTTTGACTTAATCAGAGCTGTTTTCCCCTTGGAGCATCAATAATGAAATATTTGAAGTTTTTATTTATTGTAAATTCTCACTTTAATCAAGAGGTTCTTCAGTGGACCTCGTTTACCCTTGAAGTAATTGTTTCACTGATGCTTCAGCATAAAGACATTGGACAATTCCTGATTAATATGTTTCAAAATGTATTGTCTAGAACATTCAAGCAGAGCATCTCTCTTAGAAATGTAGCAATGTGGATGACAGGGCATCAAGGCTGTGGAGCAGACATAAGCTCATCAGTAGAGCTAGAATTAAAAACTTGATCATTTTTCTCCTGTTTGCATCAAGATCCACCTGGCATTGCAGCAGAGGTGGATTGTTGCTGAGAATTCTCCTGCTTACTCTTAATGAGTTTTCTTCTCATTAATATTTGCATTATTGAAATCAATGACAACAAGGTTAGAGGCTTCCCACTGGTTGTTGGAACAATTTGGATTGATTGACAAGTTTTTGGAGGAGTGTGAAAGGAGTGAGAAAGTGATAGGAAAAAACAATACATAGTCCTTGGGAACAGGGGCTGATGAAGGCAGAGATTATTTCCATTGTCTGTAAAAAGTGCCCCAGAGAGGTTGAAAGAGATGGAAGGAGGGAGGCTGGAGTCTTTTCTAACTGATTTTTCCTGGCTGGGGCTAGGAAATTTATGTGAATCACGAGATGTAAAATAAGACCCAGACAACACAGAGCATAGACTGGTGCCACTCAATTGCAACAGAGTGAGAGTCACCAAGAGGAACTCCCAGGGGTTCAGGCTAATTGCATGAATGTAGAAAACAAGGAGCCTCTCTGAGCCCAAAATCCTTCTCTGCCAACACAGTGCCAAGCCATTGAGTTGGGCATTTTTGACTGTGTGTTTTCTAGGGTCCAGGTGTCCTGCAAAGGCAGCTCCATCCTTTTGGAGGGGAAGGAAGAGGAACTGGATATTGCCATTCCTCAATGATCTTCCCTTTGATATTCTTGGGACTACTCAAAATGGCTGTGCAGAGGGAAACATCAAAGCAAAGCCACATTTTGTCTTCCCAGTTGATTTTTCAGAGGTTTCTTTTGACAGTTTGATCTCCAAGAAAGACTCATTAAAAGTTTCCTCTTCAGTTTGTTTCTGCTGAATGTCCTGACCCTTTCTCATTTGCTATAAATTTAGCTTTGGGACAGGATCTGTGAAACAACAGTGAGTCATGGCCAAATGGTTAGTTTTGCCAATGCTTCAAAATATTTTGGGGGCAAGAAGGTGTAATACCCACAGAAAGTGTGTTGGCAGTGAACTGGCCATTTTAGCAATTTTGGTAATACCCCTGAACAGACTCATATCACCTGGTAGTGTCAGACAACTCTTGTGTCCTTTGGTGTGGGCATAAGGGAAGTGTCTCTCTCATCTTTGCTTAGCTGAATCACTCCTATCACTGCTCTTTATAGAAGTCTGATAAAGCAAAACTGATGTGTCATATGGCCAAACTTTGCATTGCAGCAGTTGGCCCATTCCCTGCTCCTATCCCTTCTCCCATTCAAGCAGAACAGAGCTCATGCATCATTAATTTATGTTGTTTGTCATTCTTATCTGTCCCTAGGCATTTAAGATAACAGCAGAAAAAAACCACTAAAACCTAAATCCCATATAGGCATTGAGGTTCAGAGATGCTGCCTTGCAGAAAGGGAGTTGAGTTTGCTGGCTCATTAACACTAGGAATATTCCTAATGGGACTTTCTTCTGTCTTTTCTTGCCTTTCCACCCATCTGAATGCAATTTTAGCTACTCATTGCCTGCCTGATTTTGAAGGCACTCCTACATGCTGCTTCACCAATCTCTGATGGTTGAAGAAATTAGCAAGGAATAATGAAATGCTGGTAAGAAACTTCATCTTGACCATCTCCACTGTTTTCTGTCTTCCAGAAAGGGATATATTTGAAAACTGTTGAAAATGTTACAAGGTAGGGGGCTGAGAAACACATGCATGTTGCTGTTAGTGTTATTAACTGAGCAAGCACGAACACACAGAGAGACAGCTCAGGCTGATAGACACACTGCGCCGGGCCCTCAGATCTCTAAGAGAAAAGCAAAGAGTCCATCACTTCCTGCCAGTCTGTTAAGCAGCAGGGGAATAGAAAGGACACAGGAGAGGTCAATCTTTGCTCAACTCAGGAAATAATATGTGTAAGGATGAAGGAGCTAGTTTCTAGCTTCAAACTGCAAGGACGTGACTGGTGCCACCCGAGAAGAGAGTTGCAAAAGGCTCAGTGATGCCAAGATAACACTCTGGCTGAGACAGAAGAAGAGCCTTTAAGCATGTTTCTTCTGCAAGTCTCAGGGAATGAAGATAAGAGCCTGACCGACACAGAGGAGACCAGTCTGCAGCCTCAGCGAGTCCACAATAGCAGTTCACTGAGGCAGGAGAGAAGTAGCTAAAGGCCATAGAGATTTCAGATCATTATCTCTATTACAAGGTTGCTGTTGCTAAACCAGAACAGAGCTTTCTGCCAGGGCAAGAGCTTCAAAAGGCAGGAAAATACACATCTGCCATGAGTCTTTGCCTTGCAATCATATCTTGGCAGTGTTGTCCTGGAAGGTCCCAAATCACAGAAAAGTTTTGCTGGTCAGGAAAATAGATGTAGAGATCTCTTGAACCTATGAAATTGAGTCACTCTGGGTATGAGTTGCAGGTTGCCCTGTTCCTTGGACCACAGCACTGGTACTATTAGCAGGGTATTTGATAGACAACACACAGAGCTTTCACCAAATGTCCTGATTACATTTTCTTAAACATCTTTAATTTAATCCCAAAGCATTCCAACTCCTAGGTTGGGTACCCATTTGTTCCTGCAGCTCTCTATGAACACAGTTTACCCTGGAAGCAAACAGCCTTCCTAAATCTGAGCATGGCTTTGCTGTAGAGTGAGACACCTAAAGGTGTCCCCTTCCCATCACAGGAGATCTGAGGTCCTGAGGCTGCTATTGTTTCCTTATTTTTAGGGTTGGAGATGCTCCTATTGCTGTTGTCAGGCAGCAGTACAGGCTCAGCATCACTGGGTGGGAATTCATGGGTTTCATTGTCCCATGGTTGCTGCTGAGGCACAGTCTGGAGGAAGCTGTCACAAAATTACAGAATGTCAGGGATTGGAAGGGACCTTGAGAGATCATCTAGTCCAATCCCTCTGCCAGAGGAGGAACACCTAGGTTGCACAGGTCCTGGCCAGTGTGACCTGTGATGAGAGTGACGTTTTAGGGAGGGCTGTAAAATTCACCATGCACCAGCAGATATGATGGATGAGGAAAATGTAAGGAGGGGCAGGGGGGAAATAAGTAAGAGCATACAAATTAAAGAGCAGCATTTGAAATCTAATCAAATATTCTCTCAATTTACTCACCACCCCTGCAGTGCTGTGCAGCTTTATTAGGTTTTTATTCTGTATTCTCTTTTAAAGTGACATTTACATTAATTTACAGTACTAACATGAAACCCTATTTAAGAGCTGAGAGTTTTTGTAACTTTATTTTTTCAGCAGCTGGCCCCAAGTTTTCAACTGATTAATACAGAGTCTTTAGATCTATTTCATGCCTACAGGAGTTCATCCAAAGTCTCTTCAAGGTGAGCTCCTGCTAGTTTTGTTAAATGTGGAAGGAAGACCAAGTTGGTGGGCTCAGGTGGAAACTGGGCGTGAAGGAGCCCTGTAGCCTCTATACTCCAGTGTATTCAGTGACTGTTATCAGTGCCAGAGTCTATTCCACCTTCAGAACCAAGGATCAGCTATATTTTGGAGGATGGATTATAATTCAAGTATGATGCAGAGTGGTCAAACTTTGCTTTGAACTGGTGGGATTTTACTTCAAGTCAACAGATCTGGTTGGAAAAACAGGGAGACCATATATGCATCTAGAAAGGGCAGTTGAAAGTTCATTTCCTACCATTTTCTTGGCCTTTTTTTGTTTTATTTTTTCCTCACAGAAGATGTTACCAAATTAGTAGAAGTGTCCAGTACATTATCCAGGAGCAGGAGAGGTCCTGGAACATTCTTGCCTTGTCCAGAAGCAAAGGTAGAGGCTCTCTTTCTTGGTCCTGGAATGGTACAGATGTGCAGTTTGCATACACAGATTCTTTCTGGTGATCTAAATTATCCCTTTTTCCTACAATTTCCTTCAATTTTTTTTTTTAATTTTTTATTCCCTAATTAACACAGGTAATGAATTGCATATGGCCACCACATTTACTTCTCTGTATGAAATCTGTAGCAGCTGCATTGTTTATCAGTTCAATATGTTTACTACAGATGCAATTTCTGTGTGACAATTAAGTTGTTTAAAATCTCCTTTTCCCACCCGCTATGTCCCTCCCCAGCCTTCCCATCTTCTTTCCAACATGCATCATTGCAACCTGATTCCTTTTCCAGGCTGGTGCTACACTCCAGCATCTGCCAGAGCTCTGAACCTTGTGTGCCCATTTAAACTGATGGAAAGTTCTGAAATATTACTGCATTTTTCGCTCCCACCAAAGGCAAGCTAAACTGGCCACCCAGGGTGCACATGATGGAAAATCAGACCCAGGGCTTTTTGCATGAGTCTAACAAAATTTGATTTACCTCCTTTCATTTAACCATGAGTGGATCCTACACACCTTTGGAGAAATATTTTGCTCTTCAGACCTTTTCAAGCACAATGACACCTGAAATGTACATACTTTACCAGTGCTATTGAACTGGACTGTGAAATAATCTTCAAACCTCGTCAATACAGCAAAACACACAGAAGGGGCACGATTTACTGAGGCCATAATTAAACATTGAATTTGCCTCTCCTCTGGGCTCAGCTGAATTCCCATCAACAGTGTCTACAGCAAATTGTTGCTACCTAATGTCCTGCATGTTTGGGTTTGCTTAATTTATCTCCTGTACCTCATTTACCTAGAACAAGAGGAGATATTTATGGCAGAGCAGCAAACACTTTACATTTATGGGAGGTTATGAATTTCAGTAATGGTGTTTGTGGCTATTTAATCTGTCCCAACTAGGGGACGTTTTACAATGACAATTAAATTATTATTAAAAAAATAAACCTCAAATGACATTCTTATTGCTTATCAACATATCAAAAGTTTCCCTGTGTTGCATTTTTGGACCAGATTATAAATATAATCTTCTGTACTTTTTAGAGAATCCCTGCTATAAACTTCTGAGGGAACAAATTGAATCCCATAATTCATTTGAAAGGAAAATTCTTCACATATTCCAGTCTCAGCAAATGAAAATTTTTGAGAAGTTGTTCTATTATATGCCAAAGCATATGCCAGTGCTTACTATTTAAAAAGTTAAATTTGATGTAATACACTGTCTCCTGAAGAGGAAAGTACCCCATGGGGTGAAAGTGGTAAATTTGTGATTTTTTTCCCATGGGGGGGAGAGCTTTAATTTCCATTGGTCAGCAGTGTGTATGAAAAATTATTTTTAAAAGTGTCAAGTATGTTAATTTACACTCCATTAAATTAATTTTAATGCTGGCCTGCTGAGTAGCTAATTTTCAAAGCTAAGTATCTTGGCTCTTTCAAAACATTTTTCTTCCCACTCCCAAGATACCCAGAATGCTCCACTTCTTTCTGGGGACTTAGGACAAGGGACTTAGGTGTTCTTCAAGATTCAATATAAATGTGCAACTCAGCATGTGAGAGAGAGAGAGAATGTAAAGTCTCCCTCTCTACCTCCTCTACAGAGAGTGGCAAACCAGAACTTGCATTACAAAAGACTCCACAAAGTTATTTTCAAATCTCTTTCTGAAAAAAATGACCCCTAATGCACTGATTATGGTAATGACTGGAGGCTCACTGAGATTAGGACTGTATTTTGCTAAGTGCTATATAAAATATCAGATGTTACCTATTGTAAAGAGCCTGCTATCTCAGAAGACAAGGCAGACAAAAGGATGGGGAAAAAAGAGTGGAATTACACTTCTCTGCAGATAAAGTAGCCTATTCTAATCATCATGGTGCCATCAGGAAGCTTGTGATCAATTCCTCATTCAGCTGCTGTCTTCTCCAGTCTTCCACAAGCCACAATTATGATCTGAGGCAAGTCAATGAGTCTGTCCATGTCTCCAGCCTTCCTCTGCAAAACTGTGTCCCCATCTCATGGTGGAGTTTTGAGGATGAAATTCGCAGCTGAGCAAAGGAAGACACAGAGGTCATATAAAAAGTCTGCCCTCATCTGACCATGTTTCCAGCCACAAGAGGCTACAGTCTTTTAGATAGATATGTGTACCTGTGTGCTACATGCTGTAAGCTCTTCTACCCCCTGGGCAAAAGCTCTCAGCTGTGAAGCCTCAGCAAGATCACAGGAGGAAGTGAACCCTTGCTCTCCTTCAGGAAAACAGACTGCACTGAATACAGTTTTCTTCCTGCCTTTAAGTACTTCACATCATGTTAGAGCAACTGTATTTTCTGATTTTGGGATGTGTGGAAACTGTTTCCCATACACATCACCTTGGATGTGTGTTTTCCCCAGTGGTGAGAGATAAGAGACAGAAAGGAGTTTCAGGCCCTCAACCAAGGACTTCAGCTAGTGGTGGCTGAAATTTTGCTTTGGTCTCTTCTATTTCACTGAAATAGGAGAGATCTCAGCTTCAGTAGGAATTGGTGCAGCAAAGGATATTACAAAGGATCAGAGCATTTAATCTAACATCCTCAGCCCAGCATATATCCATGAAATCTGTTTAGTTTAGACAGCTGAGTTTGGCTAAAGTGCAACCTGGTGTTGAGACAGAACCTCATTTATTGAGCATGTATCTTTTAGCATTCACTGGAACACCCGGTACTACATGAACAGTGGACCTAGAAACTTGGCTTCCATTCACAAGGAATTAAAATCAGAAGTAGTAGTCAGCCACAGATCTTCTTGTTACCTGGAACCTGTACAGAGTCTTTTGAAGACACTGCAAATATTAGTACCACTTTAATTCTATCCTAGTGATGTCCTTCTCCAATGGGATATGCACCACAGCCTTCAATGATTTGTCTTCAAGGAAGAAAACATTATCTGTAAAGAGAAAAATCCACCTGTAAGAAAATGAGCGTCCCTCCCACCTTGATAAATCAAACTGCACCCCTTGGCAGCTGAAATTCAGTCTTGTACATCATAAATCTAGCTAAGATACCCTGCAGGGGTTCTGAAGAAGCACCCCAACACCTGTTCAGGTCAGGAGGATTTTCCTGCTTAAATAACAAAGCTACTTTGTTTTCCCTTCTTTAATTCCAAAATGGAAAGTAATTGGGGAATCAGCTCACAGAGATCAAAAGGTCCCAATGGCTAATACGTAGCCCCCAGGTTGAATTCAGCCATAGAAGTCTTGCACCTGTGGCAAAAAGAGAAGTGTTTACTAGGAACTACAATCCCTATGGCTCAAGCTTATGTCTCTTTCCCACCGTGCCTTTGAATTAAGCTGCGTGTTCTGCATTTAAAAAGCTGTAAAAAAAAAATTACAACTAAGTTCTAAGGGAATTAAAGCAAAACTTTGCAAACATTTTGTTTCCAAACAAAAATGTGGAGGCACCTTCAGAAGCTCTTTTCACTTAGTTTTTTATTCTACCTTCAGAAGACAAAAAATTAGCAGGAGAGGGCTTCCTCCCTCGGGCTGCTCGGTGAATGGACGTTGTTTTCAAGACGACCCCATGCAGTTTGCTACCAACAACTTCAATGTTCCTCAAATTTCAGTGGCACTGCATGAGAGACTAGGAACTTGGGATAAAAAGAAAAAAAAAGCCTGTGAATTATGGTTTGGAGCAATGTCTTTTTTTCACTCTCAGGAAAGGGAAAGAAGAGCTAATGTTTTGCATACCATTTTCCTTTCTTGAATGAAAGTTTCTTTTTTTATTAATGCTCTGGGTAGATTTCTAAAATGAATTAACTTTTCTGGCAAACTAGTTACTGGAGCAAGGCATGCTCGTCCTTTAGAGGACTTGGAGAGGGGATGTGTCACTTATTATGAAGAATTCATGACAAGTTCTGAAGAACAGTCAGAAGAGCACAGAAATTCCCACTCTGGAGTGCATCTTCAATGAAAGCAGCAAGGCACAGCATCTGCACAGAGATATTTCTTCCTCAAAAACAAGGAGTAAAGGATGGAAAAACTTTATGAATCACACAGTCAGATGCTAGGAAATGGCTCCAGCCTGGGCTGAACTGATTCTTTCTGAAATCCTTCTACTCCAGGAGAAGTAGAGCTGTGACTAATACATTATCTTTGGGTCAGCTGAAACTGGAAGGCGAAATCTTAGGTCATAGAGAGGTGATCTCAGGCAGTCAAACAGACTTCCCTCCAGCCATTGTTGCACTTAATGGATCTGGAGACAATATATGGCTGCTTCTTCCATGAACTGTAAACCTGATAAGAAATCAAGTACAGATGAGAAAGGGGATTTTTTTTTTTTCTTTTTAAAAGAGAACAAAAAACAGAATAAGCATTAAATGAACTTAAAACTCAGCCAGTCAGAGAAAGTTGTTGGTGACAGCAGATGCTGCAGTTCTGCCTGTTGTCTCCAACAAGATGACAACTGCCAGAGTCAGCATACAGCACACTGCACTTCAGTAATCTGAATTTATCTAAATTGTGAATTGCTAAAGTTGTCCAGGCTCTTTTTATTATTAACATGGGCTCTTTTTATTATTAATGTAGAGAGGGATACACAATTCTGAGGTGTCATGCATCCTATTTTATAAACCTTTGTTAGAGAAGCTGCCTGCCTCTCCATTGACTACAGAAGAAGCTGAGTTATGTAAAAGACCATTTTTTTACATGAGTAAAACAAAAGGAGGTGAATCTCATGCTCAAACAGCATGCTATGTAGGGCTCTGTCTTGAATCTACTGTATGTTTATGTATCTCATGTCCTTTCTACAAGGACAAGTGGATGCTTCTCATAGATCGTAGAAAATTCTGTGTTAGAATTGTAATTCTTACTTTAAAACACCTTCTTACTTTGGCCTCCTGAAAAATAGCTGTTTACCTTATAATCTTTATTTTCTTTGTTCCAGAGACTGAATAACCTCAGTGCTCAACACTGAGTGTTTCTAAAGCTCTAAGCTCTAACCCCTTTGCTGGCCCTTCATTCCTTCATCCTGCAATCTATACTTAGAGATCATTGAAAGTGCTTTTTCCACCTTGTAAAGAAACTGAAAGCAGATATTTATTCTGTTAATTCAATAAGACTTTAGAGAAAACATGAATTCCACTGGATCTTGTCTAGATTTCCATAATAAAATATCTGTGTCCCCAGATTTTGGCATTTTTCAATGTCCTTTTCAAAGTTTTCCTTTATAGGATAAAGAAATCTCAGGATTTAATTCTCTTTCACTCAATTTTCTCAAATTAGGGACACATTTTCAAAGGCATTTATTTCCAGTTTTGGCATTTAAGTTAAATCCAGATGCTTTAAGAGCTGAGTATCCCACAGAGAGCACTGAGATTCTTATGATCAGATATTTGCAAGGATACAGGGCACAAGGCATCCTTGTTGCCCCAGGATCTTGCAGAGCTGTCTAAATAAGAGCTGAGATTTCTTTTAGAAATGTAGCCTGTATTTTACAAAGGATAGCTTTTGTAGCACTTTAATATCAGAAATTTATTAAGACCTGTTACACCTTTGTAAAATAGGGTCATATTTTTACTCTTCTAATTTTACATAGATGAAATGAGATACAGAGAGGTGAAGCTGATGTGCTCAGGATCATAAAAGAACTATAAATTAATGCTGAATCTGGATGGGAAAGGTCAGACATTGCAACTCCCACTCCCTTCTTTAAACACCGGACCCCTAAAGTCCTTATAAAATCCTTCAAAGTTATTAGAAATCAGATTTTATTCAACTTCCCCTCTATGATTCATCTCACAGGCTGTGTGACCCAAGAGCTTCATTCAGGTTTTGGAAAAGACAGGATGAAACATTTATTAATAAATAAAAAGAGTTTGGAATATTTAGCAGGACCAAAGTTTAAAGATTATAAAGATCTGAGGCTCTTTAATAAATATTAAATATACATTTTTCACCTCATTTTTGGCCAGACATGAAGTGCGGTGTGGAATTGCAGGGACAACGAATTCTGAAGCCAAGAGTCCTTTATCTTTGTTATGGGCTCTTTCTAAAAAGAAATATTTCTATTCCCTCCAGCTCATGCAAATGTGCAGTTACTCTGATTAGCGTGAAGAGCACCAAATGGCAATGGAAATCAAGGAACCTAATTATTTCCAGCAGTCACTTCAAAGATGCTCCACTGAAATGAAAGCTGTGTCTGTCACCTCTTGGGCCCTATTATGTTCTAAACTTTGCCTAGCCCTGCTGACATGCCACCTCTGCTTCAGATGGATTTGATGAATCATGAAAACAGCATCATTTACAGTTCAAGGTACCAAAGCAATTTTCCATTGGCACCTTTATGCCCTTGCTGCTGCATAAGAGAAGAGTATGAAAAAAGCTCCAGTGACTTTTCAGCAGTCAAATGATTTCTGCAGGGGTAAAAACTCAAAAAAATATATAGCAAATATTCACTGAGAGCAAATATACACACATAGGTAATTGTCTGCATCTTGGTGCCCACGTACACAGGCGTGTTTCAGTGCTCACCATCTGTGGGAAAAGAGGTTTTTCAACAACAAGAAGGCAGCAGAAGAATACCAAGGAGGGCATCAGGGTTTGGTGACAAAGCTGTGAGACAGCTCAGCAATCAGAGGGGTGAGTTCAAGCCTTGCTCCAAAGTTGGAGCTCAAATGGTTGTCCTCATTTGATGACTGGGTAGCAACATAGTTGGATCAGTGAGTGAGGAGCAGTTCAGCATTTTGCTAATTGTATTTCTACCCAGGCACTACTGGTGGTGGAAACCAGCCTGACTTGACTATGCAGGCTCAATGGCAGACTGATGTTTTTATAATTGCTGTATCCCATCTTAAGCTCTTCCTCACAGCCTCAGATGCTGCCTCAGGGACTGCTGGCAGTTTCGAGCAACATTTCTGAGTCTAGTCATTATTTCTTGGTTACAAAAGGTGTGAAGGTCTCTATGAACCCCACAGGAGGTCTTTGTGGCCTTCTCCATTCCTTCATTTTTTCTCTGTCCCCTAAAAAGAGTAGCAGGAATGGCCTATTAAAATTGCTCTAACCCTCATTGTTATTTCAGTCTTTCTGTAGCAGACAGTTGTTCTCATTACTTAGTCTAAGGATGCTACCATTTTTATGTAGAATTAATTTCTTTCCTGGAACTGTGTGAGCAGAGTTGAATATATATTTTCTCCCCAAAATGTCACGAAGGGCTTTTTTTTTCTTAATTATGCCCCAGGACATTTCACGATCGCTTGAGAAATGCTGCAAAAGCTTTGGTGAACTTTTTCTTTCTTCCTTTCTCTGGTAAAAACTTTGCACTATGGTGGTTTAGTATTGACAGGTGTGAAATTAAAGGAGTTTCACAGTTTTATATGATAAGTGATCTCCGTTGATGTGAATGCTAAATCCTAGAAATTTTTTTCAGTATAGTTTAAACAAGGACTTATATTTTCCACTAAAAAAAGCATAAAGTTTCACAGAAGTTCAATGCAGTACACTTTTGACAATGTTTCTGTGAACTATCTCCTGACCTGACACCCTTGTTTTGACCACTGAATATCAGCTCCATCAGCCACACACTGAATGCAAAGCTAGAACAAGTCCTTTAATGGAGTGAAAATAAGCAGACAGAAACTGATACGAGCTCAGAGCCCAATTCCTTCTCCCTCCAAGTTCCCATCTCTCTTGCAAGTTACTCCTGGCTGGGGTGAGGTGAAATTTCCTTAATTTTAGAGAGTGCATGAAATTTTTCATCAAAAATCCAATTTTCAACAAAGGACCTGGATTCTATTCCTGATCCTGTCACACACTGTGCTGTAACTTCAGATGAAACCATTAATCTCCCTGTTTCTGTTCTCCCAATAAAAGGACACAGTCAAGCTTCCTTTCTCCTCTTTCTTTGTCTTTATGATTTATTTGTTTTACTTCTCTGCCATGTTTTCACTGTGCAATCGAGCTGGAGGCTGTAAATAGTTTTCATAACAACAATATGTTCAGCCTCAGATTTGAAGATCACATGAACAGATCCTGAATAAGCAGAGTGAGAATTCCAGTTAGGAGCCGACTGACATGGATCATCTGAAATTACTTAACTCATTTTCTCATTTAAGTAATTTGCTTCCATTATATTAATAAAGTGGATTTAAAATGCATCTGAAGAGAAATAAATGCAGAAGCTTGAGTCAAATCCCAGGGTCACTTTGAAACTTTGTGCAACATTTTTATAAGGTACCTAACCCAAAAAGGTTGATTCCTTGATTAGAGCTGCCTAAAGTCTTTCTATCACTTTTGAATTTTAATCCTCATCTCTCCAGACTTTTGATTTCTCCTCCTATTCATTGCCCTGAAATCCAATCTAATTCCAGCACATATGAAACCCCAGGGTAGGTTTTTCTGAAAGTTGTCTGAATACATTTTCTTATGTTGTAATTTTTTTGCTATTCCCCCCTCCCCATTCCTAGTTGCTTAAAAATAAATAGTGTCTTTTCTGTAATTCCAAACAGAACACAGAGCACTTGCCCTGTTAGACTGCAGCTGAATTCTAAGTATACAATTATACAGGGAGGATCTTTAGATAAACCAGCTTGAGGACTTTTGAACATTAAACTCAAATCAGATAACGGCTTTCATCCTGTGCACTGCATTACACAGTGTGCTGCAACTAAGTGGAAGGCTCAAGGAAAAAAATTTACCTTCCATGGGTATAAAGATGTCAAGGTAATAAAATAAGCAGATGCAAAATCCTCCAAATACAAGGGGAATGGAAAAGATGAAAAAGATAGACTCTGCTGCTCGTTACCAACAGCTTGTTGGAATCTCAGAGACTTGGTCTGGCAGAGTTTGTACCTGGCTTTTCATGTGCTGCTGAGGGCTAAAGGAAAAAAAAAAACCAAAGACCAAATATTCTGGGTGAATGTTGAGTCCCAGATCAAACCACTAATAGAGTATTCTGTGTAAAACAAGCCAGGCAATTATTCCACTCAGCTGTGCTCGGATAGGGCCTTAATTGGAAGAGTGTGCTCAGTTTGAGCTCAGTGCTTTATTATACACACATATATTTTAATAATAATAAAAAAAAAGACCAAAACGGGGCAAGGGAACTGACAAGCAGCTCATAGGGACTCATCTATAAAAAGGTTTAGGAGACTAATGCTGATGAGGAGAGCTTAAGGACACTGGACACTTGAAGCAAAACCCTGAGTAGAAGTAATTATTATACACACACACAGATAGGAAATGCAGAGGTGAAGCAGAGCATTTGTTCTCATGGGGATGACATTTAGCCCAGGGGAGAGCAAGCTGCACACATCGTGGGCATCAGATAAAGATCTCTTAAGTCTTATTCTGACAAGGTAAGACATACACAGCCTTTTTGCCAGCCATCTTTTGTTGGCAGCGAGAAGAAAACTCCATTACTTCATGTCAAAATGGGACATTTTTACACAGGTTTGCTATGGTTACCTTCAGACTTCTACGGTCTTGCTTTGAGACCTGTCAATCGCACACTAATGCCTGTGTGAGGCAGAAGTCAGTAATGGCCTCTTCAAAACTGTCTCCAAATACAAGCTTCAGTGTTATCTGCTCATCTTCCCCAAGAGGACCATGCAGGGTGTGAACTTTCAGCTGGTTCTCTGGAGATAGCAGAAATCCATTGCAGTCAAAGAAATGCATCCTCCAAGTCAGTTCAGAAGAGGCTTATGGCAATAATTTCATAAGGGTCTGAAGAAACCAAAGCTGCCTGTTGCCTTGGATTGCACAATTCCAGGTGAGATATATTCCCCTTCTGTCCTAGCAAATGCCTACAAGAAACGTTTTGATTTCACAGCATCCTCTGGATAGCAGGTTTTCCTGAAGACAGATAAGGCACTGAGTGCTTCAGCAGCACAGGGATGACAGTTCAAAGTAATCTTAACAACTTGCCCAAAACTCTTCCCAAATATCAGTCTTTTTTCTTAAGTTCCCATTATTCTTAACTTTACTCCTACCTCTAACAGTTCCTAACAATGCATGATTTGTCAACGGCACTGATCTCTCAAGCTACCCCACAAAGATTTATTCTTGTGAGGTTTTAATTCTCACTGAGAACAGGGAAAATCCTGGGAAAATTCACAAGTAATATTTTTTTCCTGAGAACAAGCCTATATGCTACCATAAAAGTTTGTTTTCAAAGTGTAGATTTCCTCACAGATGCTACAAAAGGGAGCCAGGACTACCAGTTTAAGTGCAGATGTCCACGCAGAGAGTTAGGAGGATAGCAACAGGGGGTGAAGCCCGGGTCCCTACACTGGCTTGCTGTCCCACCCATGAAAAGCTATTTACCACCTCTTCTCTCCTTCCCACTCTTTCTGGTATTTTGGGTGATGTTTCCCATTATAAAGATGAGCTTGGCCTTCTGGATGCCAGTTACAATCCATAATCCCTGCACTTTGGGAGTTGCAGAGACCAGCCCAGTCGCTCTTATTTCTCCATCACTGGTATTTCAGGGTTAAAAATCTAATAAGCAGAATATACCAGGGACTGCCTTCACATTGTGAGTGGGAATTAGCAGCAGCATAGATGGTTTATTGAAACAATAATAACATTGCTTGTAAGGTCTCCCATTTCACACTGTCTTTATAACATAAAATGATCTCTCCAGGGAATATGAAAAGAATTATAACTACATCTGTGAAAACCCCAAAAATCTAGAGATAGTTGGAAAAACATTTGTTATAAGGTGTGTAGAAGATCTTTGGAAACACAATATGGGTTCTTTAGGGAAGTAATGGTGGAGTGGGGGACAGACAGGTTATTATTTTTGTTTTCATTAAATTTTGTTGCCTTTTCACCCTATAAGGTGGACAGAGAGGTTTAAAATGTTGCAATATAAACACATATGCAGTGGAAAATGCTATTTTATAGATACTAATTATACCACCTGCACTCAGGCAAGCAGAATTATGGCCTAAAGATAATTAGACCTTATGCTTCAAAACATACATTGACTGCTCTTAGTGGACAGGAAGAAGCATGTTACTTGCTTTCTATCCCTCAGTGCACAACTAGTTGTGTAGATTATGTGCTATGGCAATAAGAAATTTACTTTACAGCTAAGAACAACTGTTGTTATGATAATGGGCTGCATAGCCAAATGATACAAGAGTTTATTTCAAATAGAAAGAGGAAGCTAGTTAGGGATGTCTCAGAGTTATTTCACATGTGAGGTCTTGGTCTTCTATATGAAAATCTTTTCCCCCCCATCAGAGATGCCTGCCTGATGAAGCACTACAAGGAAAGCAGCCAAATAAGAACTCTGCACTCAAAAGCTTTCTCTACATCATCACTCAGATTCAAAATCAACATTACCTAAGTCCATCAGATCAAGTCATTGCACCAGGGCAAGTGGCAGGGCTGCTATCAATCCTACAGGCTGGATGAAGAATCACAGAATCAGAGATGGAAGCGAACTTCAGAGGTCATTTAGTCCAGCATCCCTGCAGGGAGCAGGGACATTCTGCACTAGATCAGGCTGCTGAGAACCTCATCCAGCCTGGCCTTGAATGCCTCCAGGAATGGTGCCTCCACTACCTCTAGGCAAAGGAGCTGGACAGGTTTAAACAGTGGTTACACTGCAGTCTTGGTAGTGCACTGGAACAGCGAATAAAGAAGGGAGTTGAATTCTCCCCTCTTTCTGTCTTTAATTTTTTCGATATTGCAAAGCAAAAAACTCTTTACAGCATGTAAGTCTCTAATTTGTCACTTCGGGTATCAAGAATCCCTTTTGCCATTTTGGTGAGGGGAAAGCAAGGAGGTGATTTCCCTAAAGAATGGCAAAACTGAGAATAAAATCCACTTTTTCCCTTTTCCAGTCCAGGACACTACTTTCCATCGCACTTCTAAATGGTTAATTCAGTTTCTGTATTCTCCTCAAAGCTAAGCTTCCCCACTGTTCTTTGTGGAAAACCCTCCCAATCAATTATGTCAGAACAATCACCAGTATGGTATAATAATGTATAATTTTTCATCTAAATTAAAATGTACTTAGGAGACCTTCATTTCCCTCACATTTCATTGCATTCATCAGAAATACAGCAGGAAAAAAATACCTCTGAGCAAACACTGTGAGTTGTTTACAAATGCTCTAAGCACAGTAAGACATGGACTGTTGTTCTTCAAGGCTCTTCTCTTCCCATCACACAGGAGATTTTCCAGGCAAACTCCAGAGGAAGAGATAGCAGGGTAGAAGGGCCAACTCTGATCTTTAGGAAAACAATTTGTATAAAGAGATGGAGTTCCATTTAAAAATCTTGTGGTGTGCTGTAAAACAGTAATTGCTATCTATCTAGAGACACTCTCATTTCACGTCTCTCTTAGTGAATGAAGCTGCAAATTAATTACTATCTTGTGTATGCATCAAAGACCAATGCTGTGCACAGAAAACATCCAGGGTGAAAATGAGGCCATATTTATTTCAGTCAAGCTGTTTAAATATAGGTGAAAATCATAATAGTCTCACAAATAGCACAGACAAAGAAGGACAATTCCACAGCATCACCAATGAATCTCCAACTGACACTGATATTTTCTTATCAAACTCTTCACAAGACTTTTCATATATAGAAAGACAGAGACACACACATGCATGTATTAATAGAAGGTGGTTTCTGAATTAATGAATAATACAACTTTTCTATAGCCAGAAACATAAGCAAAAATCTTCTCCAGAGTAGCTCATTGCTTTTAAATATATTCTCACAGCATAACTGTAGGTTAGCTATTAATCCAACCAACCAACCAAAAATATGTAATTTTGCTGAGTGCACAGAGAGCAAACGTGCTCCAGCCCCAGAGCTCCTTCACTTTGCTGCCTTCCTCAGCTCTCATAACCCACAGTTTGCTCCTTCTTCTCCAAAACCTTCCTTGCTTTTGCCTGTCACTGTCTCTGATTTTTCCCAACTTCTGCAAAAATCTGGGTTACTGGGGTGTGGTTTATCAGAAAACCTGTTTTCAAGCATGATATTTTTAGAGAGAGACACAAGTTATCTCAATTGCAAATGACAATCTTAAAAAAAGCTATGTTGTAACCCAACAAACAGGGCTGCAATATATCATGGCTTTCTTGGAGAAGGTATCCTTTCTGTTCTCAGAAATTTTGGCCAGGTGTTTTTTGAGTATTTCATACATTTTTCCAAATGAAAAGCCTAAGAGAATAGACACCTGCAGTCAGACTACTGGTCACCCAGGAAGCCTACACATAACCAGCATGATGTTATTGCTGTCATTTCTTTCCAACCAACTTCTCACTATATATGACTTAACAGTATCAGTGTGGGCTTAGAGCACAACAATATCACTGTGAAAGCTTTGTCCAAAAGATACAGGGGGAAAAATTGCCTTGCAGTTAGAAGAATCAATTAGGCTGCGAATGGGCGTGTGGAAATTTCAATTCTCTCACACACAACTACATAATCGAGGGAATGCTTTGATTCTGAAACCACTGAAGTGGCTGCATATTTCAATCCTCAATTGTGTAGGAAAACACCAAATAAGATATTAACATTTTTTTCACCCATAAAGAGAAAGGCATTTTCTTTCCCCCTTTGAAAATGAATAAGAAAAATGGAAGAGAATTTGAGAATCTCCAACTCCCCCTGCTGAGATAGTAGGGACTAATTGTACAATCACACTACTCAGAAGTGTAAATAGGAGATTGCACATGTGGGGCTTAAAAAAATCTAATTTCTATTACAATAGCTTCCAGCATCCTCACTGGACATAGATTTCTTTTCAGATGCATTCAAAATGGATGGCACTTTTCAAAAATAAGGAAGAAAAAAAGAAAAAGAAAAAAAAGAAGCAATAGAAAGGAAGAAAGAAATGCCCAGAGGGCAAATGCAACTTGCTTAAGGTCACATTGTAAGGGCAGAAGTAAAAACCATTTCCTCTGAGTCCTGCTCTCCTGACTGGGCAGTGCTGCCGTGCAGCATTATCTGGCTAGGGCAGAAGAGCTGGGAAAAAAATCTGAAGACTTGCTTTGACCATCTGCATCCTGATCTCCGGTTTTTTTTCAGGGCTTTCTTGGAATTATGCTAATGTATTTAAAAAAAAAAACAAATGAAAGAGAAACGAAGCAAAAAGCACACAGTGTATTTGAGAGGAGGCATGAACTATTATGTCTTTGTCTGTTTCACCTGAAATATTTATTTGTACATATTGACAATGAGCATTTACAGCTGTCTGCTGAGGAAATATTGCCACTGTGCTAATCGACAGTGAGGGAGACTGGCAGTGATTTTGTTGGAAACCCTTGGAAGCCTTCTCCAGCAGTGATTTTCAGATCTCTCTTCTCAAGAGAATACAAATATTCCTTTCATCCTCCAGCTCCAACCAAATAGAGCCACGGAAAAGAGACCATTTGCAGGTTGATGACTGTAATTTTGTCCATCCATTCAAGCCCTGGATGATAAAGAAGACCTAGTTCTTTGGAGTAGATAAACTTTTTCGGCTATGTAGGTTTGCATGAAGGGATCTGTTCACAGCAAAGAAGTTATGGGGATTTTCTGTTGAGACTGATCAGGTGCAGGGATCCTTTCTGTCTACTGATGAATGTGCTTTGGCTAAAGCTCTCTTCTACAAAAATTATCTCAGATGAGAACCCAAAACTTGTACATTACCTGTCCACCAGCTCTACTCCTTTGTACCATGATAAGCATCACCCTCTAGAGACACAGACATGGGCCAACATGTTTTCCTTTTTGAGGACATCGTTCTGTTTTCAGATCCAGGTTCATTGCAATATGCCTGCACAGTCTTCAGGCTGCATGGAGAGGCAGCCTCCAAAAGAAGTGCTAGGATTTATTTCCACCTTTGAATAACAGCTGTGAGTCGTTTCATTCACATGTGGCAACAGCTCAGAGTGGTGTTAACAACTCCAGGAGCACAGGAGAATATTTCTGAGTGGAAGGAGAAGTGTGGCAAATCCCTTTATACTGTCTGCACAGACCAGGCAATGGACTTTGCTTATGCAGATCATAATCATAATCATTATCTTTTATGATGAAGTACTTCAGTATTATGGGGCACAGGTACTTTTTTGAAGTGGTTACTAACACATTAAATAAGGAATTTAGAGCTGGGAAGGATTTAATAAATGGCTGATTGGGGGAGCACTTAAATCATAAAACCTGCTTGTGATAACAACATGGCTTCAAGTTTGAAAAGGCAGAATCACCCCTCACTTCCAAGCAGTGCTGAGGATGATTGGAGAGGCAATCATCCTTTCAGTGTCTCTCCAACCAGTATCCTCCTGAGGAAAAATCCTTTTGGATTGCAGTCCAGCTTAGCACTTCAGAACTTGGGTTCCTTGAAGACACACATCGATTTTGAGCAAGTGTCCCATTAAAGGCACTATTCAAAGCAAACATATTCAGTTTAAAAGGCCAGGATGAGATCTGAACAAGTCCATGTGAAGATGTAAGTCTGTAATCAGCATGTTTCACCTCCAGGTATCCAACATGAATACCTTGGGTTTTTCCTGCTATCTCCATCTCCATGATGGACCAAGGCTCTGAAGCTCTGAGCACAGAACATTAGAGGTGAGTTCCACTGTGCTGAGCTGAGAGGAGGAATTTGTCCTATTACATTAGTTGCCTGTGTAGGAGACATGTCCCCTTTCATTGCTAGTAAGTGATCACGTCTCCTCAGATAGAAGGGCTGATGAAATCAGAGCAGCTTCTGTTGTCTCTGGCTCCAAGGTTAATTTTATCAAAAGCAAAGCTCCTTTGACTGCTATCAGCAGAAAGGAAAGTAAAGCTCTTTTTATTACAGGGATATCAATAGGAGCATTTGTCTGACCTCCCTATCACCTCTCCCCTCCCACCCCCACTGGCTCCAAATTAGGGATGGGAGAATAGAGCTGATAAAGCAGGGCTAAGATAAAAATCTTAATATTGCAGAACCCATAACACAGAAAGTAGGAAGAAACACAACAGACTGATTTTGACCTTCAAAGATGGCTCAGAATCAAAATGATAGCACTATATCTATTTTACCTATCTTGAACTCTGGAGCAGGTTTACATGAAGAAAATTCATGGAATGAACAAGGAGTTTCAGGCTTTTGAAGATAAATCCAGATTCAGCGGTGTGCTTTTCCCAGTGACAGGATACCAGAGACAATACAAATAGTGATTCCTGATGGCTTTTAGCAGCTCCCTCTATGTACCTGGAAAAAAATTAAGACCTGACATGGGAAAACAAGAAAATTAGTTATTCACATGCTGATCTCTACCACTGCCTCAGAACTTTTTCTTTCATTTCCCATCACAATCTAGAGGAATAAGTAAAGGAAGGTGACTAATTTCCTCAATCCCTTGTGGATTCCCATAAAAGTTGATCTTTAAAACAGACTTAATAACACCAAAATGACTAATGTCATTATGTGCAGCTATGTATACAAGACTACTGCCCAGAAAGGGGTGAAAGGATTTCAAATAGTTAAAGCACTGAAGTGGCACTAAGGAAATGTGGGTTCAATGACATCGATTTCCTCTGTGATCTTCGAGAAATCATATTGGGTCTGATATTCACTAATGCTGAAGCATTTTAACATCATGGGAGAAGTGAAAAGTGAGTGTAAATGTAATATATACCCACTTCATGGCCCGTTTATGCTGCCAGAGTAGTGGAAAGCAAATTTAGTGCAAATAAGAATCACACATTTTATCTTTCTGTGCCTCAGTTCTGCATCTATAATACAGAAGTTAATAAAACTGCCTGGCTCCCTCTTACTCTCACTCTTTTTTTTTCACTGTTTGTCAGCCCTGTTTATCTGGCCTATGAGCTCTTTGGTGCAAGCACTGTCTCTCACAATATCTTTGTACAGCCACTTGCACAAGGACAGCTAGGTCTGAGCTTGTTCCTCTGGATGCAGTTGCAGTGAGCCTACTAATAACAAAGTTCCCTCAACCAGAAAAGGGATTCCATTTACAGTCTGGAAAGCACCTGCAGAACAGAAACTTAGTGGGGAGTCCTCATTCATTCTTCTTTTTTCCCTTTTCCAGAGTTTTTTCTTTTTTTTTATGACTGTTCTAGGATCTAAGAGAGACATCTGAAGATGAAGAAAGGAAACAACTTGTTCACAGGTTGACACCCTGCCAGCAATCATAACAGACCCTGAAATTGGTATTTTCACCCTCATTTGGATGATCAGGTGTAAATATAAATTTTAATTATTTACATAATTAAGTCAGTAATTTGCTGCCCATCAGAAATGTTTGACGACGTTTTGGTGCCATCTGTTTCCTAATTGAACTTAATCTCTAAAAGATGTTACAAAAATATCCACAAAATAATAAAGGTAAACACAAAACAATTCCCCCTCTTTCACCCCAATAATTGCTTCTATTTTCACAAAAGGCTGTGGTTAAGGAATGCCAGGGCCTCAAGAGGATGAGCAATGAAACACTTGGGGGAAAAAAGTGCTTAAAATGACTTTTGAACAAAGCAAGATGCACAGGGAAACTAGAATGCCCACAAGTGATGTCTAGGGCTTGTGATGGTTCCCTGACTTTCATCTATCAGTGATGTCATAAGGCTCCAAATTCACATGTGTAAAAACAGAGGTGTGACAATGCAACAATTTCCACAGGGCTGAAAAGATAACATACTATAGTAAGAAAATGGTTGGACATAAGAAGTACATCTGTATGCAGCTTTTTTCTCTTCTGTGCAGTAAAACAAGCAACTTTTCAAAGGCAATCACAGTTTGTGAGGGTTAGGTCACCCTCCAGCAGCAGCCCAATGATTTTCAGATACTTCAGACAAAAATAATACCATCACTTGAGTCCAGGAAAATAAGCTGGAATATTCAAGCTGCAAACAGTATCAGGAAATTTTTCCCTACCTCTCTTCTGATTGCAGAGATAAATTGTGAGACTCACTCACTCTCATTTTCCTTTGGTAAATCAGTTTCTTGGCTTGTCTTGAACACAGACCTTCCAGGCTTCCTTTCTGGTTTTGACCATGTTGACAGTTCCTGTAACTGAGCACTGGGTTCCAAACTGAACATACTCAATTTTTAAAATTAATCAGTTCATCAAGCTTCAGAAAAGATGAGTCTCAGGTCTGCTGCAAGTCTTAAAGATTTAAGTTAGTAGTTACTGCATCCTTTGCCTCTTAGGAACAAAATCTTCTTGCTGATTGAGTTGTCAGAATCAAGGATCATCTGATGGCTCCCAACAGACCTATATAAAATTGGTGTACTCAAATCAATTTGCTTTGCTGGAATTGAAAGAACTAGCTGTCAACCACATATGGTGCACATTTGTTCATGTGGACAGACTCCAGACATCATACCAGTGCTGTTAAAGCCAGAAGCTCTTCCTCATAGGTGGCACAAGACTTCCATGGGAAAGACTTGCTGCCTTTTCTTCCACCACTTTAATGACAGGCAGATGAGGATGAGGAGTGATGCAACTTATTGATGAAACTTGAAGCTGTGTGTGTGCTTGGACGGACACTTACATGGAAATCTGTTGGTATATTCCAAATGCACTTTAATATTGATAGAATGTAGAAAAGATCAATATTTTTCCCTTGTGTCACAAAAAAATAATCATGCTCAAAGAACCACTAAAATCTAATGAATGAATGAGTTTGATAGGAAAGGCATGTCACCACCTCTTCAGTCACATTAAACTTCCAACTTATTTTCTTTTAATCTCTCCTTTCAATTGTGCATGAAGAAATCTGTTCAATTTAGTCTCAGCCTTAAGGGCTTTTGGGGTTTTTTTGTTTGTTATTTAATTCTCATGAATGCCAGCAGATCAGTCTCTGAACTATTTGAGTTAGGAAACAAATGTGCTTTCCTCATGTATTCTGATCAGACATCTCACACTTTGATTTCTCAAAAATAGATCCGGGTGGACTTGCAGAACTGTTTAATTTTGTTGCAGTAGTTGTGACATAAAAATTTAGTCAAGCTTGAAGAAAATTGGATAAGTGGTTGTAAAATTAATAACATCTAAACCAGGAAATGGTGAGTGTACAAATTATGGCATTTTCTGGCAGTTTCAATTTTTTAATGTATGTTCATAAGTAATTCCCTTAATGTAGACTGACAAAATAATTATTTAAGTTTATAATTTAAAAATTATTAAAATGATATTTCATCAAGTATATTTAATTCCAAATAAAATCTATCAAGCGAGCCAAGTTTGATTTTTTTGAACCTCCAATCCTTCCAAACTGTAGATTCTGCCAAAAATACTGTAAGGTTTTTTTTAATATCATTTAAGAAGCTTAAGATACTGTAAGCTTTCAGAGCAGTTTAAGAAGCTTACTGTAAACTCCCTAAAACTGCAGAGCAATTTAAGCAGTTAGAGCACCCCTAAGGTCCACACCCTTGCTTGGAGTAAAGTGGCACAAGCCCCCCCTCCCCAATTTCAAAAGAGCTTCAGCACTTTTCCTCTGCCAGGAATCCATCCTGAAAACTTTAGAAGGCTTAAGCCTCTCTGGGCCTTGTGCACACAAGGCAAACAGGCACTCCAGAAAGCCCTTGTCAAAATAGTTTGAGCTGTTGTTGGTACTTCAGCATCTCGAGCCCAAGCACAGCAGACATGGCAGGGGTTTTACAAGTGTTCAAACGAGATCAGTTGCTTCATGTCCAAAGTATTGAAACTAGCTTTCTCCATGGGGTTCCTCCCCAAGGAGAAAGAGGTACTAAAGGCTGTAGAGTTATTTGAAGGGGAGAGGGTCGTCAGACATGAGATTTGCTGTGGTTACATGGCACAAACCATATTTTAGAAGATATAACTGCCCTATGAGGACAGGCTGAAGGAGTTGGGGTTGTTCAGCCTGGAGAAGAGAAGGCTCAGAGGGGACCTCATAGTAAC
>VZTY01010751.1:129274-172685 GCA_013400935.1 Turnix velox | reverse complement strand
TCTCTGGAGGTGTTCAAGACTAGGCTGGACAGGGCACTGGGCAGCCTGGTCTAGTGGGAGGTGTCCCTGCCTATGGTAGGGGGGTTGGAACTCGATGATCTTTAAGGTCCCTTCCAACCCAAACTATTCTATGATTCTATGATTCCTACAGCATGACTCTTATGCTAAGGACACAATAGGAAAATAGCTCAGCTTGGAAGCAGTTTCTCAGAGAAATTCTGGCATCCTCCCATTCCCCCAGTACCAGATTTCACCACAACAACATTTAGGTGCATCACACTGTGTGTTCCTAAGTGTCATAACTCTGTTTGGGCACCAGCTTGCTCCAGGAATTGCAGGACCAGAGGAATTTTGCTCATCTTAGTGTGACCATTTACAGATCCTAACATGCAGCAGCCAGAGGACATTGTGAGCTCAACCTGTACATAGCCATCTTAGTAGACATCTATAAAGCAATAGTGGAGTTTAGTGTGCCCATCCTCCTTGCACCCTTCTTGAGCTTTGACCTGGCAGTGGCACCTCCACATAGGTCAAGCAGATAACATACACTCAGTCTTGATGAAGTTCAGTTTGAGACTTAGTTATGGATTTTTGCTTTGACAGTGAGATTTATCTCGGTTCCAAATTAGGAATTTAGACCCTAGAAAGCACTGATTCAGCTAGTCAAGCCATCCTGGGTTCTGAAATGCACTGATGAGGAGAGCCTAGGGTACTTACCTAATGGGACCTCAATCCATGGAGAGCTCCCAGGCTTTCTAGTCTTTGATTCAAACTGCCTTTAATCAAGGAAGAGAATCGTAAGGGGACAATTAGCTAGGAAGTAAATCATCCCCTGTATGATCAGAGTATAGAAAACCTCTTCTATAGAGAGCCATTAATGGGAGCCAGCAAACATCTTTCCTCCACGCATGCCCGGAGGCTGGATGCCAATTCAGTTTCAGCCAAGACCTGCAGCCATTGGAATGACAAATCTTTCCTTAACACTCTTATTAAATCCTAATCTCAATCTTATTCATCATTATTAAACCTCAAAATTGGGCTGAATATTTAAATGAGGTGAAAAGAAAAGATGAGAGGTGTTGTGAGCATGTGAAGTTGGGGAAAGAGAAGATTTAAAGAGACAACTTCAATTCCCTTCATCAGTTGAAGAGTAATCTATCCAGATTCAGGAAGTGATTGAAGCAAAAGAATTTCAGATGTATCCAAAAGGAGGGGGGAAAGTGGAGAAAGAAAGATGAAAAAAGAAAAATAAATCACCTATTAGAAGCCAGACTTGTAATATTACTCTTTCAAAGACTTCTTGGTAACGTAGCAGGGACACAAGGAGGTTTTGCAAAGATGAAGGACATATAAAGGAAAGATAAAAAAGGAAAAGATAAATAAATTGAGGGACTAGATGTACCAAGATGGTTTCAGGGATGAAACATAACTTCACCAAGGAGTCTGTTTGGCCCAGGGTACTGCTGATGATAAGGAATGATCTGTATCTGCTGGGTCCATGGCAGCAAACTCCCAGCACAGTGGAGTGAGAAATGCTTTTGCAAGTCTCAAGTAGACACCAACCATACTATTCCTGATTTCCTTGTACTTTTTATAGGAGAATCAATATCTTCTCTGAGCACCTTTCCAACCAGGAACTTTATAACAAAATTATTCTGAGTTTGAAATCATGGGAACAAAACAGGAGTTTTGTTTCAGTTGCTTAACCCTGGAACCAGACCTTGAGATTGACATTCTCCATGGGGTGCCAGGTTATTGTGTCAGGTTCTCCAGCCCTCTGTGACTCCCAGTATCAATCCAGTGCCAATCCCATCTTCAGACAGTTTTGCTGATGCAAGGAATACCACAATCTGCCTCGCAAGGAATAGATATTTTCTTCCTTTAAAAATAAATATTCAGATTTAGAGCATTGCATTGCATGAAGCAGGGTGACCCACACCATCTGCTCCTTCTGACAGTACTTGAGAAGTCTGCAGGTCTACTTTTAAATCACATTAAATATGTATAATACTTTCTTTTTTCCTCATTATTCCTATTATTCCTTTTTCTTTTTTTTTTTTCTTTTTCCAGATGGGATTAAGCCAGAGGGATAATTTCTGCTCCCTTCTCACAGTCTCTGCTTAACCAAAATAATTCATCCAGCTCCTTGAAGAGTTGTGCATATCTACAGTCTGTATCCCAAAATGCTAAAACAATCTATTTAACCTTTACGCCAGCTAATGCATACATTAGAACAAGGACCTATATATGAACATAAAAATGTGAGAAATTGAAACTCACTGACATAAAATCAAAAAGCTTGGCCATAAAAGGTGTCACTTTTATGTGATTATCTTGCCAATATCTCCATGTTGCTAAACTAAATCAAACTGCAATTTTCCCCACACGTATTGCATTTAATGGAGTCCGTTAATGGCAGCGATTCCTTATAGATCTCCATGTAATGGAAGAATGGTTCCTCGTGCCATAACACTGAGGAAGCTCAACCCCCCCACACATACACTGCCATAGATCTTCTGAGCTTGACCTTATATGACTCACTGTGTCAGGCTACAATGAGCACTGCTTTGGCTAAGACAAACCTCCAGAAGGATGGAAAGGAGCTTCAGGGAATCCACCTATTGCCAGAACCTGCATCAAGCCATGTCCACAGACTCCACTCTTCTGCTTTCTTCTCTGGCTGAGCTGGACATGGTGCTCTTCTGAGCTTGGGAGTTGTGTTAGTGCCACCTTGCAAAGTATTTTTTTGGGGCAGATAAGGACTTGAAGGGTGTAAGCAGTAGTTAAAACTGGTATAAAAACCAAAATTTTGTTCATTTCTTCTCTGCATCACAAGTCATAATCAATCCTTTGCTTGCAACCAAAAAAAAATCTCAAAAAGTCTCCCTGAATGAAAATTCTTCTCCCAGAAGCTGGCAGAGGTTTATTTCCCAGAAGTCAATGCTCAAGTTCTTATTTTGGCTTAAAGTACTTTCAACAGCAACCAAAAGAGCCAACCATTTTTAGCTTGGATTTCTCACCAGATTGTAACATATTCCATCATCTGACCCAGAGACACTGACTCAGCAGGATGGCACAGCAACAAATGCTTTCTATTCACAGGGCTTACACAAGCAGCAAAAATTGCCTGGCTGGCTCTCTGAAAACCTCAGTGCTTTTCATGTTGATATTTGATCTTTAATGAATTGATTAGCCATTTTAAATATAAATGTCATTTTTTATGCCATCTATCTCTACCTTCTGTTACTAGAGAAAAAAACTGTGTGTTATTTCTCTAGGTTTCTTTGGTATGTGGGAAAGAGCCACTTGCCCAGGAGCTGCATTTCATGTTTGTCCAGCAGTCTGATATCCTACTACAACATTATATGTCATCCTCAAGTGATGTCCTGCCCCACTCCAGCCCTGTGGTCACTGGCACTTGAGAATGCAGAAAGCCTCACCATTTTTGTAATGTTGATATGAGTTTGATACTAATTTCCTGGAGGATCCCTCAGATCATCCAGTGGCCACATGGGAAAACTGAGCTCAAAAACTTTCCCTGTCCTACTTTTCCAGAATGAGCCCACTTCCATCCTCCCACTGCATCCCACATCTCCCTGCAGAACAGAGAAGCAGCAGCTATAGCCCAAAGGTGGAACAAAGGAAATGCAAACTTCTTCCACTTGAAGCTGAGAAGAATATCAGATTTTTCCACATCCCTTGAGGCCTTTTTGGTGGCTGTATGGGAGGGAGATTGGTGGATGCAGGGTGATCAAACTCCTCCCACAGAAGATTTAAACAAGGGATGGGGTCCTGGGGCAGTGAGGACAAAGGGCAGGGGCTTACAGCCAGGCAACCATGGCATTTTGTACAAGAGGTGGCCTTTCAGCACAGGGAATGTAGTTTATCTCCATCCTGAAAGGCACCATGTAATTTTATGGTGTCATAAAAAGGATTATTATACTAATAGGAGTTAATAATTCTAAAAGCTTCATGACCTCTGTGGTCATCTTGGCTCAGCTTCAGCCTGGGTGATTTTTTAATGCTTTTTTTTCATGTGAGTTTTGTAGCCAATGACCATTAAACATAAGAGGCCAAATTCTCAGCTGGTGTAACTCAACCTGACTCAGTCCAAGCCAGGTGACCTCTGCCTGTGTGTGCCGAGAGGTGAATCCAGCTGGTGGATGCCTGTGATATTTTACAGACTTGAAGAGAAAAAATGTAAAACTCTGATGTGATTTGCACTGCCCTGAGCTCCCAGACTGCACTGTCCTACTTTTTGTCCTCTGCTGTGTCTTTTCAGCCACCCTTGGGTGTAAATGGGCTTCTGAACTGAGCTGAGCTATCTAGCATAATCATCTTAAGGAAACAAACAACTATGCACGCTGGCTGTTGTGTCTGTGCTCAAAAAGAGATGTAGTTTAGCTGATGTTCAGTGACATCATGTTCAGTGACATGAGGGTACCCTCATGTGCTCTCCTATGACCAAAGCAGAGGACGTAATTAGCAAAAGGAATGGAAAGATCCCCTGTGCTCCACAAGATGGTGATTTTTAACTCTCTCATACTGCAGGGTGATCAGGCACATCCCTGCTGAGTTTCTGCATGTCAGTGTACAGACAGGACAACAATCAGCTCAAACCTCTTCCTACCAGCCAATGCACCACTCTATTGCATTTAAACCAATGCATTCCCTCTTCTGCAGCTTCCCTGCTTAGTATGGCCTTGGGAGACAATCTGCAGCAGAAGGATGCTTCCTGATTCCAGCAGTTGACCTCATCTCTCTGGCTCTCCATCTCTGGGATGAAAACAATATACTGGGCATCGGTTCTTCTGCTCTAAAAATGAGGTTTGTGATGCAGTGCTGAGAGGTGGCTCTCAGACAGGGAGAGGTGGGGCATTATAAGCAAGAACTGCACGTGGCACACCATTGATCTCACAGCAGGAGATGTTGAGTTGCTCATTTCACTGACTTCTCTATCCACATTTTGTTGTTTATATAGATGCATACAAATGTAAACATGCAGACACACTCATATGTATGTATACATACATATACAAAAGCAACACTGAAGAATTGTTTGTTCAAAGCACAGACCTGCTGAGGAGATTAAATCTGCTCCAGTGCTCAGACAGCAACTTAACCTCAATGACATTACTCCCTAAATATGCTAATTTAAGATCAGAATCGGGACCCACACTTCTCTGTGAAAACCCTCAGAAAGGATATTGATATCAATTCATTGTGCTGGCACTACCTAATCAGCATTACCTCTTAGAATCAAGGCTCAAAATAGTCCACTCCAGTGTCTTTTGATTGTCAAGTGTTTCAAGAGAGTTGAACTGTGTGTGGAAGACTAATAAAACTAAGGCCCACACTATTCAAATTTTTCCACTGATTTTATCTGCTGAGTCCTGCTGTATGATGCTGTTCAAGGCCAGGTGGGACAGAGTTTTGGGCAACCTGGTTTAGTAGGAGTTGTCTCTGCCTAGGACAGAGGGTTGGAAGAGAATGATCTTTAAGTTTCCTTCAGACTCACAACTCTATGATTATAAATTTTAGCCTGGATTTCAGCAGCAATCAGTTAAACTAGAAAACCAAAGAGGAAAAATTAGGGTGGGTGTAGCTGCTCCTGAATTGACCATCACTGAAGAAGCATATCTTCCTTTTCTCTCACTCTCTCTATCCAAACAACTCAGTGTATACATATTTTTGGCACAAATGGTAGTGTCCTGTGATTCTTGATTTTAATTATAATAATGGGTTTCAGAAATCCTGCAAGTGGTTCTGGGAATTATAATGAGGGTTTAGGACAGACGTGTTGTTTATATGGTTAGTGTTTGCTGCATATTAAACCAAGTTTAACAGAATGGCTGGTGTTGTAAGAAACTGCAAAATACACAATTAAATGCAAACTAGGAGAAAAATGCTTCTCTTCTCCTTGATGGACAGATGTGCTCACATTGTCATCTTCACCCTGCAAGCACAGATTAAAGCAGTCGCAGGTGGCTATTTCTGTTGTGATGGTATTCCATTGCATTTGCCCTGTCTGAATTTCCACTCCTACAATCTTCTTTTAATTTACCATGAGAGAAATATGTACTTAATCCTTTTTTCTTGGTGTTCTACTCATTTCTTTTATTATTATCCTTGCTCAAAGCATCCAGCCATGCAAAAACTCCACTGAGTCATGCAGTTCCCATTACAGCCAAAGCAGAATTACTCCCAACGATAGCATCTTTTTTTTCCCATGACTTTTTTTCCCCAAGTCTTAATTTCTACTCAGTCACATGACCAGATTTCCACTTTGTCCCTCGTGAAATTATTGTATAGTTTAATAGCTGTTTGTGAATTGTGGCCAAAAGCCTCTGAGGTCTCCGAGGTGGCTCCAAGTTCCTGCTGATATATGTGACCTCAGAAAGGCTCCCTGGTTGTATGCATGGAGTCTGCAGAAGCTGGATGGAAACAGGGATCCTCAGAGATGATGCAAAGAAATAAATATTGCAAAAATCTTTTAAGAAAAAAAATTATATTAATTTTCTTTCCTTTGCTCATGGTTATGACGGATAGGCTCAAACCCACAGAAGGGACTGCTGGCATCTGCAGGATTTTGCGCCTGGCTGAGCAGGAGGAAAGGAGGTTGCTCTGAGGCTCCAAGTGAGGTTTCTGCAGCAGAACCTGCCAGGCTGAGATAGGACTAAGGGTGGAATCCAGCACCAGCGCTGGGGGTCAATGGGGACCCTATAGTCAATGGACTTACCCTGGGCTGACTTGCCTCCCATACCCACGCAGATGGTTTCTGCAAGCCTCAGATCTGTAGCTTTTCTCCGTTTTGAAGGAGGAGAGAAGAGAAAACAAAGGTAATAATAAGTAAAACTCATGCATCTTCCTCCTGGTTGTGTTTTCCAAGGCTGTATCTAGATGTCTCCCCATCCTACAGCCAGGTGCTGTCAGATCCCAATAGGAGAGAGGCAGCCACAGACACCACTGCCTTCCCAGCCGCAGCAGACTGCATGTTGATCGTGTTCCTCTCCTTTGTTAACACAAATGCCTTCACCTTTACATAAATCAGATTTAGAGAACACATTGCGTCTCAGAAGCCTTGGGACACCTCGAGGCCTCTCAGTTCAATGGAGCTCATTATGGAAATCAGCTAAATGCTGAGCAGAGAGATAAGTGCTAACTGTTTACCAAACCCCTCCACCAGAGATATACAGCAAGAGCTAATGGGAGTTCATTTGCAGCTTTACTCAGTCGTTCAACCCCCTTTTATCTGCTCATTCGACTAATCTACAGGAAGAGATGCACAAGTTTGCACCAAAGATCTTACATCTTGGACAGGCGGGAGTGGGAGGAGAGACAAGGAGGAGCTGACCTTATGCCATGAGGAACCAAAGGCAGCCAAAATCCAAACATTCAGCTCCAAGCACATGGATGAAAACATGTCTGCAGGTATCTCTTATGTATGGAAGGAGGTCTTCAGATCAGCAGCTACAACAGAAAGCTGAGGAGGACCTTTACAGCACAGATAAATCACAGCCAACTCTAGAACAGGCACTTTTTTGCCAAAACATTTTTACTCGGGACTGTGAAACTTTACAAATTGGGGAATGGTTTTGACTTGTTCCTCAACTCCATATTTTTTAAGTTTTGGAGTTGTCAAAACATTATTTTATGACATTTTCTCTGAAAAATGCCAAATTTGCAGTTCAAGATTACTTCCAATTTTTAAATTAGTGCAGAATTATTAATGTCATGATTTTAAAATAAACATAGAGCTCCGCTACCTTTTAACTATTTAATTATGGAGGGGAGTGAGCTCTTCAAATACCAGACAAAAACACTTTCAGTTTTTCAAAGTGAAATATTTCCTCAGATTATAGGTTTGTAAAGGTTTCAGAGATGTCATCTTCTTGTCTTAATGCAAGAGGGGAAAACATTTCAAGCGCTTCTCAACGTTTTTGAAAGAGGAAAGCCACTTTCAGCTCTAATAGACTTCTTTATGGCACCAGCTCCATTTGGAGGTTCTCATTAAACTACTGTCAATGCTTATAATTTTTGTCTGTCCAACAGGGAGAAGACAGAGGGAGTATGGTCAGAGAGAAGTCAGTGGCAGTACAATATCAGTCCTTGACATCCCACCTTCTACTAAAGGAGTGTAGTAAAAGTGCCTGATTTTCCAAGAATAACCTCTCTCATTAGAATGCAAGTGAACTTTCCAAACTAAGATCATTTTTCTTCCTGTTGTCCCAAATTCCAATACTCTGCCCTTTTCAACTCATTTTCAAGGGAATAGTTCAGTACTAGGTTTGTGTAATATTTTTTTTTAATTTTTTTTTTCTTAACATCTTGTGCAGCTCAGAAACCAGAGCAGAGCCTTTAGCTGCCACTGCTAACCCCAGCATTTTGAAATGGTCTGTTATTTAAAATTCAGAACAAATTCCTTCCTCTCTGCCATAGTAATTTCTAGCAAGTAGAGAGGAACAGAGAGTGCAAAGTGAGATGCTGTTCTGCAGTAAAGTATATGTTCCTTGGGTGGGTGGGTATCATTGTGTTTGAAAGATAATTTTGTCTTTATATTCAGAAATAATTTCCTGTTCTAAGAGCTGAAGGAGTGATTTATAGACAACACACATAAGGACAGACACCATAACACCAAAATGCAACTATCCCTGAAATGGAACATGGCAGTTATTGACCAAAACACAGCAACACTTTGCCATGGTGAGCATGAGGATTACTGAGGAGTCCTAAGTTTAATTTGAAATTGAAAGAGAATTTAAACAGGGGGGAAAAAAACAGTATCAAAATTTTATCAAGGGGTTGGATTACTTTTGCTGCCTGCCAAAAATGTATGTAGGGATTCTTGGTTTTGCCCATCCCATACTTAGCTGGTACCAGCAGCAGGGACAGGAACTTATTCAGCTGAGAATTATTCCATCACAAAGATCCACTTGGGGAAGAAGCATCATTCACCAGCTGTTCCTTGAAAAAGGTTCATACCCTTCATCACTTCTCCATCCATTTTTATGAATTCTGTTCCTCACATATTTTTGAAGACCTAACAACAGCTGCAGCAGCTGAGCTTTTCTGCATTACATTCTTTTTTTATTAGAAGTTCATTTCTATTATAAATGTCTTTTGTTACATTTAATATCTTAAAACAGTAGAACTGCTTTTTGTCATTACTTATAACAATTTTCCAGTAAATTTGGGGAGAAACTACTTGCTTAGTGAACCTTAAGGTAACTTCCCCCAGCTGAATTGTTAGATCTCTCCAATCCAAGGGAATTAGGCTGCTGAGATTTAAGCAAGCCTTCCCTCCTTTACCACCTCGGGATTTGTACCCAAGGCTCATCAAAGCTGCTCATCCCAGTCTGGGAGTTTACAGCAGCATTAGCTGTACTATTAACTAAAATATCCAGCACAAGTAAGGCTTAGGTATAAACTTGCAATCAGTTGTTGAAATAAAGAAACTTCTAGAGGATTCAACCAGTCAACTGTTTTCCACTAGACAGAAGGGCCAACAGGACTAACTATAGATTACTTCCAGGACTGATGTTCTAATTTCTGCAGGGTTGAATGGTGACCTTTGGTGCACTTCATGATCTGGTCCTTTAGAAAGCACTATATTACCTCTCAGCCATTGAACAAATAACATCTTGGGATTTTAGCCTGCTGTTAATAAATGTGGTTAATCATCAATAAGAGAGTTTCAGCTATTATACACTGACGATGTAATTTTATACCTCGCCAATCCAGAGAAATCGGTCCCATTCCTTTTAGATTTGCTGGATAGATTTGGGGCCTTTCAAGGTTAATGCCACTAAATCATCAGCTAATTCTGAAGAATCATTTGAGTACCTGGAGAGAACATTCCCCTTTTGTATTCCTTAGTTAGGTTTTAAATACTTACTTGGCATTATATAATCTGCTGGTTTTAGAAGGAAGATTGATACTATTGTTATGGCACCAAAGCAAATACACAATGACCTTGATAAGTGGTCTGGTTTATGCATAAGTTGCATAAGGATGCATTAACACCACTGAAGTAATCAGTCTCAGACTGTGAGATCTTCCCTCATTAAACTCCATTTCACTACTGAGTCAGTTGAAAAAAAAATTAAATAAAATTAGAAGTCAACGAATGGCCTTGTTTGTAAGGAGAAGGAATGTCTGTGCAGAAGTGGAACAATAGTAATTCTATTTAGAACAGCTGGCTACATGCAGCCATGCAGCCCATAGCTCAGACTGCTTTCACTTGCTTTCTCCTTAACTCACCCTCTGACCGAGTGTAGACCTATTAAATGGCAGCAGGGGACCAAGATCTTGCTGAAGACACATGAGAAAACCCATGTTTGTAGATTCACATTGTGTGAAAATCCTACCAAAGTGGCATCCTCCCTTAAAAATCCATTCCTGGCACACTGGCAAAGAAGTCTATGGTGGAAAAACTCTCAAGAGGAGGAGTGAGGCTTGGTTTGGTCTGCTTTGTGCAGCTTTTTTTACTCAGCACCTGCTGCAGCAGGATTAAAATGTTCATTTTGCCTTTTCTTATGTACATCCCCTAATTGTCTAAAAGTGTCAGCTATAAATATAAGGAACTATATATGTATTAAATATATATATATAAAAACACAATATGTAAGACAATCCTCCCTAATTTTTCTGGAAAGGCACATGTTTGTTCATGCACTTGTGGTGGCAAAGGATTAAAAATTTTCTAATAAGAGCAACAGCAGAATAAGGTACTTTAATTGAATAAAGTACATAACTTACTATCAATTTTCTAGAAAGTTTTCCAATTTTTACAGTGTCCCATAATGACTTTTGTGAGTTTTAATCTGTACATTAGAAGTATTAATCTCCCAGGAAGCCTGCTCATGCCTTCCCACCAGGCATTGCAGTGAGTAAGAGGAACCAGAAAGCTTTTGTCTTCAAATTCATGCTGACTTCCTGCCGTAGACACACAGGGATTACTCTGTGATGTTTCATTTGCAGAGTGTTGTGAATCTGGTCTATTAAACTTATTTACAAATTGTTTCACCACTACTATAAACAGGATGTATAAAGAAGGAATAGGGAGGACACAATTGTTAAATAATTCCATCAAAAGGCAATAATACCAACAGAATAAATTACCTGGCAAATACTGCTCTCTCAGTTCCAATGTGATTTTTGCAGACAAGAGCCTGAAATCTTCTCTGGGCAGGGGTGGATGGCGTGTGATTGCTGTCTATAGGGTTCCAGGGAGCTGCAGGATGCAGATCAGCCTGCAGAAGTAAAACCCATCTCTGGGGCATCTGTTCAGAGAGAAATTCAGGCTCCTTTTTAGGTTATTGTGGGAATAAAAGACCTGCTTGCAGAGCTGCTGTTTTTAGGTAGTGCTCTTAATGCTCTAGGTATGGTGCAGATGGAAAAGTCCAGTCTCCAGCGTTTCCCTGGATCTTCTGGCTGAAGGATAGCAAGGAATGTAATTTGGTGGCTAAATGCAGCTCGTTTCTCTCCTGCCTTTAGCTGAAGAATTTATCACACACATTAATATCGAAAGGGGTTAGAGTTCAGTGAATGAAACATTTGTTTTCTTGGGCTCTCTCTATAAATAAATCCTCCTGCTTTCACAGCAGTGTTTTCACAAAGCAAGGGAAACGGGTGCATTAAAAGATAGTGCTGGGGGGGACTGGGTGCCTGTGAGAAGGCTCCCACAGCAGACCTCTGGGACTCAGACTGCATTACATCTTTGCTCCTCATCCCCCCACCTCCACCTTTCTTTTTGTTGTCTCATAGTTATTAGTCAGCCAGACATTTTTTATCTCTTGGAAAGATACTTTAGCTCATACCCAATGTAATCATCTCAGGGGCTTCTACTTTAGTCCCCACAGGCCAGGAGAAATGACATCTCTTTTACTGATTAACAAAACAATACAAAGTGCTAAGAAAAATGGCTTTGCTCCCAACCTTTCATTAACTCCTACTGTCCCTGTTTGATATCGAAGAGTTTGTTTCCTGGTTTCAAGCCAAGCTGCAATTTCTTTCTGTTCTTTGGCCCAAATAATACAGTTATTTAGATAAATCAATATTTTATTTGCAACCCTAAAAGATAATAGTAGAGCAGAGCCTGGAAGATAAACCATTGCCATTGCTGACATGCTCAGCTCTGCTGTGTGAGTCCTGTCACAGCACTGCAGCACTATGAGGACAAGTTAGACCTGAGCCTAAGCCAAAAATGAACACAGCCATGTTGATAGTGTAAGAGCATTTATCTGTTGGAAAGGATCCAGAGGAGGCCACAAAGATGATCGGGGGCTGGAGCACTTCTCTATGAGGACAGGCTGAGAGAGTTGAGGCTGTTCAACCTGGGGAAGAGAAGGCTCCAAGTAGACCTCACAGCAGCCTCTCAGTGCCTGAAGGGGCTACAGGAAAACTGGAGTGGGTCTGTTTGATAGGGCTTATAGGAATAGGATGAGGGGCAATGTTTTTAAACCAAAGCAGGGTAGGATTCATTTAGACATTAGGAAGGAAATCTTCACCATGAGGTGGTGAGGCACCGGAGCAAGTTGCCCAGGGAGGTGGTGGCATCCCCATCCTGGAGCCAGGGTGGATGAAGCTCTGAGAAAACTCTGATCTAGAGCAGGATGTCCCTGCTCACTGCAGGGATGTTGGACCTTTGAAGGTCCCTTCCAATTCTATGGTTCTCTTTAGTAACGTCTTCATCTTTCAATACTGTGCTTAGCCAAATACACAGATGAACTGACCACACCCTACTCAGGATGGATCAGCTTTTCACTCACGTATGTTCTTTCAAAAAACCTTCACCCAAACTTTCAGGATTTTGCATCATTTTCCCCCTGAGACTAATTTTCCCAAGAGGCTGAACCACAAAACCTAATGAAAGGAGTCTGTTGTGATGGTTGCTCACAGGAGTGTTTGTCAGTTATTTTTTACTGCTCAACACATTGTTGGTCCTCTAAGAAGCCATCCTAGCCTTTACCCTAGAGGTGAAAACCTTAACAGGCTCAAAACATGCCTTATTATTTTTTTTGTGTGGCAGTAACACTCTGATGTCCCAGTAATGGACAAAGACCTTATTGTACTAAGAAAAAAAACCTGGCAGAGTTGTGCTGTAAAGGAAAGTACAGTCTGAAAGACACTATCTCTTCTCTCCTGACCACCTTAGATGCTCCTCTGGTTTCCTAAGGAGCAGGGCCAGTGGTTTCACAATTACTAAGGAGTTGGGCACTGCAGCGCTGTCTCATCCACAGCAGGGAGTAAGCTATAAATAATCTCTCTAATTCTCAGTCTCTCCTCCCCTTAAGAGATCTCCTTTCTCTAAATACTTCCTCCTTTTGGGAACTTCTGCTAAAAATCCTGTCAGCAGGTGTCAAGACTTAAAGTTTTATTCCTAGATTTTGGGGAAGAAAGAATAAATATTTATTTCTATCTCTTTAACAGATAGAAAAGGAATAAGAGCTACAGTACTATCCAGCAAGTACCTTCATTATCTACATACAGCCTTAAAAGAGGCAAAGTAGCTCAGAAAAGCCGTGCAGAAGGCATCACCCAGCCTTCCAGTGGGGCTGGAAATCAATATTCTTCAAACTGCCCACACTTGCAGAGTTTCAGATGGGCAAAATTCAACCACAACACAAGATTAGAATGTCTTGCATGTCTCCTCAGAACTTTATCAGCTCACCACTGTGTGCTACACTACAATGAAAATGTACAATGGGGAAATGGAAAGTTCAGCACTATTGAAATCAATCCTAAAAGCAGAAGCAAAAATTCCCTCAGACCTTTTGCGACGGACTTGTTTTGACATGTTGTTGTCAAAATTGTGGATCAAACTGATACATGGGAGTGCTGTTGAAAGGAAACACAGTGATGAAAATGACAAGGAAGTTTTAGTAACTGTTCAGAATCAGAATACAGAAATTGAGTTCCAGTTCCCACCAAGTGGCTCTGTGAACTTGAACTGCTTTACACATAATAAAATACAGTCCCTAGAGACTTATTACAACCTGTGGTAATCAAGAAGGAATATTTTCTGTACTTCATTCTTTAAATCACAGGCTACACAGTAAACAGTCCTTTTTCTCCATGGAATTCAGCTCTTATCTTTTAAAATCATGCCATTATCCAAGATACCAGTTTAAGCCAGTTAATGTGATATATCTCCTTAGTAGTACCTGGACTACAGTCATTCATCATCTGAACAGGCCACTATAAAAACATCCAGTTGAAAAGAACCAGCATGTTGCTACCATCCTCACTGTCCTCATGCTGGACATGGCTGCCATCACAACTTAGTTGCATTGTGTGAGGGAAATATATTCTCATCTACATCCTCTAATGAGTTTAAGTACTCTAAACTGTATGCTTAACCATATATCAACTCAAAGTCTGATGTAACTTCTGTCAGCAGCTGAGATTGCCTACCACAGAGACTGCAAAAGCTGCAGAAAGCTTTTGTGTCCTTTAATACTGGATTTCTCTTTGGATGATCTGTGTGGACAGGCCCATACAAAAAATGAATCAGGAATTAAATGGCTCAGTAAATAAAAAATGGACTTATCAAGGACACAGCAATCACTATTGTAAGCCGGACCCTCTAGTGCAAGGAAAAGATTGGCACTAATGTGCCACATGCTTCATTTGTTTCCTCATTTACAGAGGGAGCCATAAGCTTTAAGAAGGAATGGCATTTATATTAAGAGAAAGAAAAAGCAAAACAAAAGTAGAGTGTCCTAAGGAACCCAGCAAATAATCCTGCCAACCTTGAGCGGTCAAAAATGGAGAGTCCATCATCTAAGAAACCTGGGGTAAAAAATCATAAGAATGGGTTTTGTGCTAACGGCAGAATTTTTATTTTAAAATAACAATACCTATTGCTTTTCTGGATTTTGAGACTACACAGGGTACTTGTTTTATGTAAACAGGCCATCCTTTACAGCTAGAAGGGCTAAATAAGTTCCTTTTTTCTTTTTCCTGTTTTCTTCTCTTTTTTTTTTGACGCTCTGAGGAAAACCCTAAAAGCTGCAGAACTCATTGTACAATTGGAAAAACACGTGTCCTGGCACATGTCACATTAATTCTCTTGCACAAGACAGTAGCTGCCTCTGTGGACATCAGACCTGAGACATGCAAAGGTGATGTAGAGGGAAAACCAACATGATCCTGCCGTCACTCAAAGACATGTGTAGAGAGGGTCAGCAGCTCTATCCACACAGATTCCCTCTATAAAGAGGAATAATCCTGCTAATTTCTATGACCCATAGTTGAGTATGAACCATGGCATGGTAGGGGGGGAGGGAGCCATCCCAAAATTAGTAGCATTACTTGGAAAACAGCAGTGTTTTGTACCACTGGAGCGCATGCAGAGACAAAACACTCATCCTGCATCATTCTAGTTTTGGAGCACTGCGTGGGCTGCAAAGGCTTTTTGAGACATGGTTCTCTCCATCCTCAGGGCTGGTGTCCGAGTGGTCAGATGACAGGCTCCAAGCTGCCTCCTATGAACTGCTTGTCCTCAGTCTCATTTCCAAAGGGTGTTATTTCACTGCTGCCTCCTAGATAATGTAACTGAATCATTCAATTGAGCATAAAATAGAAATTTGGCTTCTTATCTGCTGGGAAACCAGCTTTACTATTTTCTTTCTGCAAAATACATTTTTCACTATCTTATCTTCTAATAAACAATCCCAGCTCTGCAGGCTACAGAAATGTTCTGAACACATTTAAGAAACATTTTTTTCCCCTCTCTCTCACTCCCCCTCATTCCCCCTTCCCACCCTTTAAAATGTCTGTTTTAAAGGCATATTTTTAAAAGGGATCCAATTTGTATTCCATCTTCCTTTGCTGAAAGTATATATTTTTCATAAGCCTGTTCTCTGCTTTTGAGGCCTCTCTCCCTTGGTTTAATTTTCATTCCCATCTCCCTTTCTTCCCTCATACAGAACTGAAACATCAACTCCCCTCACACCCCTAATGCTTTCTCTTGTTTTAAGAAGAAGGCAATTCAGCCTTAAAAAAAGCCTGCCCTCCCCTCCCCTGGACCTGCCACATAGTGCTTGCCTAACGGAAACTAAACGTGTCAGTGAAAGGTCAGCTATGAATTTTTAAACCTTTCTATCTCACTCAGGCTGACATCAAAAGCATTAGCTGTAGCACTAAATCAGGGAGCGAGAGGGAATTAGAATATGCAACAAGTCCTGCCACTCCACACGATGCAGCAGAGGATATTTGGGGGCCCTCCCTCCCTCTCAGGATGGGAGAACCAGCTGTGCCAAAATTCACTGTCAAGGCTCTGATTTCTTGTTCATCCGACCTCCTCCCTGGGCAATTGGACCAGGCACCTGCCTCTTGCAAGGGATAAATGAAAAACAGGGACATGGAATGAAAATTCAAGAGATGCATCCCACTATGGTGACATTGTGGCAAATGAAAAGCTGATCTGGGAGGTGATTTCATGATCTCCACCTTATATATGACTCTACGGTCTTCTCCTCACACCCCCAAGCTATCCTCTAAGGGATTGTCCCCCTGGGATAAAGTCTTTCTGAGTCCAGCAAAGTTTTTCTTATTAAGAGGAGCAGTTGGAGAAAAATCAGTGCAATTCCTGAAAAAATGAGCAAATCATAGAAGAGCTAAAGCCACCATGTCCCAGCAGCTCCATCCTACCGTGCACCCTGGGTGTTGGATGCACAAAGAGTTGCATTCCCTCTCTGGATCTTGACTGGCAGCTGCCCCTGGGGCTCCACTTCTTTCTCATTGCCTTTGCTTTTTCTCATGCTAGGCATTTAGCCATGTCTCTAGGCAGATTTCTTTTGAAGGGAAGATACCTAGACAGGCTGAGAAAGTTGAGATTGTTGAGCCTGCAGAAAAGAAGGCTCTGGGGCAACCTTATAGTGGCCTACCATTATTTATGTGAAGCTGAGAGATGGGGAGGGTAAAAGAAAATTGAAAAGGGATTTTTTTAGAAGGGTGTGTAGTAATAGGATGAGGCATAATGGCTTTAAACTAGAAGAAGGTAGATGTAGACTTAGATATTAGAAAGAAATTCTTAACTCTGAGGTTGGTGAGACAGTTGCCCACAGATGTTGATGGCCCACCCTTGGAGGTTCAAGGCCAGGTAGGACTGAGCAGTTTAGCAGACTGGTCTAGTGTAAGGTATCCCTGCCCAGGGAGGAGGAGTTGCAACTAGATGATCTTTTCTAACCTAAAACATTTAATGATTATAGATTTGCTGCAGAAAAGATCCAGAGCAATAACTGCAAAGCAGAAATTTGTCATCTTGTTGCGTCTTCACAGGCTGGTGTCAAGTCCTCATACTTTGTGTCTCCTTTCCATAAGCAAATGAGCTGCATCCCAAGGCTAGGGTGCACACAGTATCACTCACAACAACAGAACATGGGCACAGTTCAGGAGGTGATTTATTATTCATTGATCATTTAACAATTTGGCAGCTGAAAGCAGAAGTTATTCCACCCAGATTCCCATGTGCAAAGCAGCCATTCATATGGCACAGACATGTTTTAGTTTGGAACAAAGGATGTTCCCACTGAAAGGGAAAGTCAAGTTAAAAAAACCAGCATCCTCTGGCCCATGAAGCTGCTTTGGCTTCTCTGCAGATCTTTAAACCAAAGTGCAGAGATGTTCAAGAACATCATCTGGAAAGCCTGGCACTAAAATACGTGTGATATCCAGTTTGAAAACCTTCCTTCTCCACGCTGGGACAGGCTGATGTGGCTTATGGTTTTCCATTAGACATTGCCAGCCCAGGGTAAACTCCAGCTGGTCCTACTGAGCCAACTGTCACCAACTGCAGTGGGACAAATTCTGACCCTTCAGCACCATATCTTTGACTCCTTCCCACCATTTCATCCCCTGCCCCTTTCCAAGTCCTCCACCATACTTGACTGGCTTTTTTTCATGCTATTTATTGTTTCCTTTAGAGGAAGATACAATGATTAGGAATGGAAGACTTATGCTTGTAAAACAACATCAAGTAATAAAAATTTAAAGTGTTTTCTGGAAATGTGCTTGCTTTTAATGGAATATATGCTTTTCCTTGTTCTCCAATATGTGACCACATTTAGTTTCAGCTTTTAAAATAATGTCAGCCTTTATGTCATAGAGAACATTAATTATGGCATGTTTATATCTAGCATTTTTAAAATCACAATTGTATTTCATGTTGCATTACAATGTTTTAAAATTATTGAATTATGTTCTTGTTTCTGAAACAAAAGAGAGGGGAGTGGCTTGTAACATCTCCATTTTCTTTAAAAAATAATGCAACATACTGAATTTTTTTCACATTCTGGATGGAATCAAATTCCATTGTGTCACAGTTGAAAAGAAATTCTGTTTTCCAAACAGCTTCAGTTTCCATCTGTCCTCAGTGAATCACTGTCCATCCATCCACACAATCTTTCAGCCTTATTCTTTATCCAGCTTTTTCCTCTGTGTTTACATTTCCCCATCTGGCTACCCTTATGCTCCTTGATATCTCCATTTACCCTTCCAGGGAGCTAATTTTCCACCAGCAAAACATCTACCAAAGACTTGGAGACCAGTCATTTAGTTTTTCTGAGCCCCAAAGCGAAATAACAGAAAATAAGACTTGATGTGAGATTTGGATCTCTGTCTGAAGAACTGCAGGACTGATGAAAAAAAGTAGAACTTCAGGGATGCCTGATGTTTGTTTAACATGTTTAAGGATGAGATAATACATCTAAGGAGGAAGAATTATGTGGCCATCTATACATTCTCTCTAGAAGTACCACAGTCTTTCATGAAACTGCGAGATGTGCTCAGCCTCTTGTTTCTTCTGGCTTTCATAGTACTTTGGCAGGAGGCCTGGCTTTTCCTAGCTGAAGATGGCCATAAAGCCATTAGAGAACCCCATGTTGTTCCATATTTAAAATCCACATCACGTCATTGTAATGGTCCATAAAGCCTCCATAAACCTGTGTAATGAGCTGTAGCAAGAGACATGGTGTCTTGTTCCTGGATGGCATAAGGCCAGCCCCTGAAAAGGCTGCCAGTGTGGTATATATGTCCTGCTACCTTCACTAGAGTGTCCCCATGCACCCACCCATGTGACATGCTCAGCTGTTGAGATGCTCCATCTTGTATTCTTTTTGTTAGAAAGGTAAACTCAAATCTTTTCTTCATACACCTGGTTGCAAAAGAATAACTCAATTTCAATACAGCAAGGGACTACAAGATCTGGTGAGTCCACTTTGAGTTGTCCCCCAAAAAGCCTAGAAATAGTTCCCATCACCTTTTTCCCAGTTCAGAGTTGTATATAAATCCTTGATTTCAGACTTTTTGCTGAACCTCCAAATCATCTCCTATTCCCATCTATGCTAGAGCTTCTATAAGCACTTCCATTTTAATTTTCACTGGGTGAAAACTTACAATTCATTGCCACAAGAAGTATTTCATTGCCCTGGTCTCATTTAGAGAAGTTTGCCAGCGTGAATAAAAGGACCAAGATAACTGAAGATCCTAGTGGATTCAGAAATTTGAATCTCAGTAAGAAGATATCTAACTGCATTAAACTTTTGTCAATAATCCAATCAAGAATAACATCCAATTAAACATTCACAGAGAAAAAAAAATCTTAGAGGAAATGAAAATTAAAAGCATTTCTTTCTGAATTCCATTTTTTTTCCCTCTTTTTTTCCTTCACATTTTTATGTCCTAAAGGCTGAAATATTGGGGGGTCATTCTAGTCTTGTTCACTTGTTGAAATTCTCTTTATTGATACTGCAACACTTCTTACTTAACAGTAGAAAAAGTTATGTCTGTATTTGCCAGCTAACCAAATCATTTTCAAGGAAAATATGATTCTAAAATCTCAAAACAGGAAAAATTAGGGGGGGAAATGTCAAGTGCTTAGGAAGTAAGAAGGATCTGTATCACACATTAATGTATAATTCTATGCAAAAGGGCAAAGAATATACAAGAATGCATAAATCAGAGAACAACCTGAGTGACAAATGTGTTGTTCTTTTCACTGCATTGAAAATTGATGGGATCTGAGCTGGACCACCATGGTCAGGCTTGGCACCACATGTAGAGGAAATGTGGACAAAGCAGAGAGAATCCAGATCAATGAGAAAGATCAAAAAATCAAAGGGGAAAGACAAGGCTTAGAAGACAAGATAAAGGAAGCCTCAAAAGGTAACCTCTTTCTGACGAAGATTCAAAATGGAAGATAAGGGGCAAAAAACACTGGGCTTAAATTGCAGAGAAATATTTATGTGAGGTTTTAGGAAAATATTTTCACATTCCAGGAAATAGAGCAGTGGAACAGGTTGCTTGGGGGTGGTATTGATCCCCATCACAGGAAATCTTTGAGAACAAGGTTAAGCCAAAGTCAGAATGGGAACAGTTTAGTTGATTCAATACCAGGTTGGGGAGCAGAACACGTAACCTTTCGGGAAATTCTTAACTCTTGCTTTCTGTTCTGTTCTGTTCTCTTCTGTCTGTGATCTTTAATGTGGTCCCTCTCTCATTTGTCAGGGATGCCAATGACTTTGTGTTCACATCCTCAGCTCTGCCCAAGTTTCCTTTCAGTTGTGTCTGAAGCAAGATTGCTGGATACTCTCCTCCTGAAAGCCTTCTAAAGAGGCCCTGGTAAATATAGAGTATTCCTTTTGGCTTTGACACTTTTAAAAATCTAGTTATTATTAAAAGTTACCGTGCCAGCATTTGTATTATTAATATTATTATTTATTATTTATGAAGTGCCAAGTGTGTGCTAGATGCTTATATGATTATACACTGAGTTACACTGGAGTTGCACAGTCTAGTGAATTACGATGTGATGTTATTACCTGCAGCCTTTGCATGAGAATGATATTTTTCATTTGCCATGATAATCTGAATAGGATCTGTGAATTTTAAGTCATTAATGTACCAAGTCTTACACCAAAAGGAGGTGGCAAAGGAAATGGTAACCCCATTTTACAGGTGGAAGCTAATGGGGGGCCACCAAGGAATCTAAACTTCCAGGTGGCACATGACAAAGCTCTCAATCCATCATAAGCTGTTTTTATTGATTTGAATGAGGTAGTTGTTGTGCTTGGAAAAGGAAAAATCTTCATTCTCTTGTGGATCAAGATGTTGGCTTAGCTGAGGTTCTCTAACAATGACTCCTGCATGCTTGTTCCATGTTAGATCCAAATGTATTCCCTCTCACATCAATATTCTTTCCACCACCATTCAAGGCAATGACAGACAGAAGAATACACGTTCTTAGATTTTTCTGTATTCCATCCAATACTTGCTACTGTATTGCTATGCAATTGCTCACACAGTTGTGCTAATGGGACTGAATTTTCAAATCTTTTGATCTCTCTTTACACAATATTTATTTATGCTTTACACAGTGTTAATTCACAGTGTCATCATTTCTTAATTCCTGAAACTTCAGAGGTGCATCATTGACTTCCTTGCAAAGGCAGGAAGATAGGATAGACAAGATCTTCAAACTATTAGCAGTCAGATAAAGGCATCTTTATCCATTAAAAAGAAGTCATATTGTTTAATCATCATCTGATCAGCTACACTATAGAGTAGGACATTGCTATGTCCATACCTCCAACTGCAGTTTTAATCAGAAGAGAGACTACTCTCTGGTTTAATGAAGTAAATGAGACCTCCGGTAATATTGTCTGTGTAATTGACACAGTTCTCAGGGAAACATTACACTTTATAATGAAAATACTGTATATAATTAGGATCTAATAGGAAGAAAATAGTAATTAGGCAGAATTAACTGAACAGAAGCAATCAAGCAAATAAAGGTTATTCTCTGGAGAGGACCCTCCGGGGTTCAAATGTGTACATCCTATGATTGTAAAGAAGTCACAGTAATTAACAAGAGTCTTTTCATTGCGTAAGAATAGACCAACATAGGCCACTGGAATGACCCCTGCAAATCAGAATGTGCTATTTCAGTCCTGTGCTTTCACAGGCATTGTGGGAAGGAAGTTGTATCCAGCACTGTATGAGCTTGCACAATGGCTTTTGCAGAGATTATGAAGGCATCAAGACCTTTAATTCTGTTCTTGCCCCAGCCTTTGTGGATCCCTGTTGCTTTTCACTTTCTTCCCTTGCTCATCAAGGTTTCCAGAGCAGCTTGCTGTACACGAATTTCACAGTAACACTAATCCACATGAGATTTCACAGTAATAAACAGATTACACAATGGGGCAGGAATTTTCCCTGGAATTACCAGAGCAAATCTAGCCAGATGATTAAGTTAGATCTGAGCCCTTGCTAACTCACATAGGAACACTCCAAACCCTATGAAACTCTCCAGCCCCAGTTCTCCAACCCCAGTGGGGAGAGAATGAGTGTTTCTGCAACCTTAGGAGCATCTCAGCTTCTCATCCATGTGAACTTAGCTAGGGAGAAAGCACAGAAACACACCTGCTCCAGCTCAACCCAAGCAAAGTCAACCTGAGAGCAGCAGCACAGTGCAGACAATTAAAAACCTTACCAAAACTGACAAGATAGGCAGAAAACACACAGGCCACAGACCTTAGCCCATTTCCCCTCTAATCACACAGGTAAAAAGCAAAGAGGATTCAGTTTTGCCCAACAGTAAGGAATTCAGCAGTGCAAAACTTCTTGAACTTTAAGATATTTCCATCACAGAAGACAGGCAGCCACCAGACACCAGTAGTATGATGTGGAATATTCCCAATTGTGAAGCTCTTAATGCAATGGATTTGTCATCATCATGGACATTGACTGTCACTTTGTGCAGTAACTTGCACCTCTCTCAAAGCCACTTTCCTCCTCTGGGGCCAGAAAGCTTGGCCAGACACTACCAACTGAGCACATTTCAGTTCCTCTGGGAGAGCAGTGTGGGTCTCATTGCTGGTGACAGCTTCTCAAAAATTCCTTCTGAATTATCTTCTGAGCAGTGGTCAGACAAAGACAGTAAAAACCATTCAGGGACCAAACAGGCGATGGTGCTTTTATTTCCTTCACCCATCTCTCTCTCTCTGCTGGAGTCAACCAGGGACAAAGGAGAAACAACTGTTTTTCAGGTGAGCACAGAAGGATGAAGACAAAATGACTGTCAGGAGAGAGCTCAGAGAAGTGCATAACATGAAAGACAACCAATAATTCTCTTAAGCAGAAATCATAACTAGATAAAATAGATGAGCTCAGGACTTTTTTTAAAGCAGTTCATATTCTATAACAATCTCCCTTCCATTCCTGTCTATTTTTCTACTTTATTTCTCTATGCATTGATCTTCCAAGTAAAGATTTACTACAAATATCAACATAACACTTAGCATAAATTGACAACAAAAACATCTTCATGGATTTTTTTTTGTTCTTATTCACATAGATCAAAAGTGAAGTTCTAACAACTCAGATGAGATTTCCTTAAATTACATAAACTTTTCCCAATAAATTTGCTTCTTCAGGCATGAACATGTGCTGTACCAGCCAGAAACTTTTGGGAAACTTACAATACTGGGAACATTTCTCACCCTTATCCTTTTACAGAACCTCAGATGCTGTCCTTTAAGAGGATAATAAAACATGTTTTTTCAGTGTGATGCCCAGTCTACCATTTCATTTCTCATCTTTCAAGTCCTCCCATTGGAACTTAATTTCCCCATTTGTGCAGATGTAGATGCAATGATTTCAGTGAGAAAAGTATTGCTCTGGATCACAGGATTTCAGATCTATCAATTGTACCTAGTTCAAGAAATATTCTGGAAAAGGATCCAGCACTGACCTAAAGACTTTGGAAGAAGAATCCAGCATGTTTGTTAGTACTTTGTGTAATGTTTTGAGTGCACCTCAAAGAATGTTTTCTCTTCATTTCAGAACATTTCTGTCCACTTTTTTTCCCTTTTCTTTTCCATTTAACAGAACCATCCAGCCAATTCAGTACAACTTTGTTGCTGTTTTTAGCTCACATGTGAAAGCCCATTTTCCCAACAAAATCACCACTTCCTTAAAGCTTTATATCAAAAAACTTTATACCTAAAAATTATACCAACTCCTTTCCTTCTATGACATCTTTGAAACCCATAGCAGCTAAGAATTGATGTTATTATTGTTCCCTATTATCATAGGAAAAGTATGATCCAGGCTAGCATCCAGTATCCACTTGTGCACACCAAAAGTAAGATGAAAAATCCCAGCAAATTCAAAGTTTGTAGTCCAATTATGTTCTGTCTTGCGGGTGCTCTGCAGGGGGTGAAAGTAATGTCCCTCAAACCACTCCACATCGTTGCAGTATCTGACAAATCCTTTGGCACTCCAGCAAGGAGTTCAAAGAAAGAGTATCATCAGCTCAAATAATTACTGCCCATATTAAGTGTTTTAATATTGCAGATGGATGTAAAAGGCAAAGGACAATAGCTCAGATAGAAAGAGCCCAGTGAAGTACAACCAGGGGAAGGCCACAGATACTCAACACGTTGTCCTTTTCCCTGTTCTGTTCTCTGCAATATTAAACCACTTAATCTGTAATTGCCCAGGCTTATGATACCTTTGCTTTGAACTCTCCATAAGAGTACCACAGGATTTGTCAAATGTTTCTAAAACAAAGTCTACCAGGAGGCTGAAAGGTCTCTTAGTAACTATGACAATGGTTTAATGGAATATAATTTCCAGTAAAGGGAACTAATTTAATATTTTCCCATATCATGTAAGCAAGGCACCAGCTGAGAGAAAGGAATGACAATTATAGCAAGAGGCAATCAAGATGAACAGAGCTGTAAAATCATACCTCATCCATGTACACTGCACTTACTGCAGGAACTGGGATAAGCTGATTCATGTTTTCCTCTCGGTGAGAACAGTTTGGTTTGGTGAAAAGGCACAGAGCCTTAGAGAGTCTGAAATGAAGTCCACCAAGATTTGGAATTTGTCCAGTAAAAGAGAATGGATGGTGGGGATATCATCTGTTCCCATGCACTTGTGTACAAGTTTGTAGGGTTCCCATGTAAACTTATGCAGGCAGCAGATATGATGAAGGTGTTTTTTTTCCAGTCAGAAAACCTGTCACAGGAAGAGGTTTGTTGGTGATGGGTTTCTAGTGTTCAGGCAATAACAAACCTGCCACTGAAAGAAAAACTTGTTATTCCCCTGTTATTTTTCCCTATTTATTCCTTGGTTGTGGTGGCATATGTTGCTTCCTCTTGTGTGAAATGCTTTCTACTCTCAGATCGTTTCTCTGAAAAGGAAATCTTCCCTGTGGCATCTCTCAGGAGCATTTGCAAAAGTTCAGATGGTTTCAGAAGTCTGGAGTGCAGAAGTGTTTAGTATGATTTGGCTGCCCAACTAAATAATTGCTTTTCAGCATTTTACAGATGTCCCACTCCTGTTCTTCAAAGGAAATATGCTGAATTGTTGAAATAAGATGGAGTCAGGATCATGAGAGGAAGTACCATTTTACAATTAGAGCATTAGCCTTGAATTTGGGAGATGTACGGTTAGTTTTTAACTCTGACACACATTTTCTGGGAAGCCTTGGGCATGTCACAAAAGTTGAGATTCATAAGCTATGCTAAATTTTTAGAATAAGTAAGCTGCCAAGGTTCCTGCTACAGTCAGTGGAGTGTGAGAGATATCTCCAAAGTGTGCTTCACCCCACCCTATGATACATGACTAAGATACATGGAATGATTCACATTCTGGAGGAGTTTCTCTGCTTAACGCTGTCAGGAATCTAAATGACAGTGTTGGCCCATATACCTTTTAGATGGCTAAAATTAGGTGAGATTGCTTCAACCCCTTCTCTCACTCTGTGCCTCAGTTTCCTACACACACACAGAGCTGATGGCAGTGCTTCCTTCCTGTTTTTTTTTTAATTTTGGGGATTCAAACCATTTCTATTGAATAAATAACAAAATACAGCTTGACTTCAGCTAAGTCTTAGTAATGCATTTCTACAAATAACACAAATATTCGTTTGGGATTTCAGTAACCACAGTGTCTGAACTCCATACACAGCATAAAACCAAGGGGTAGCTAGAGAAATTGATTAAAAATATTGAGAGAAATGGGTGGGGAATTATCTGGCTACATTCATTAAACATCTGAAGTATCTCAGAAAAGTTGGATGAAATTAGAACAAATTATTAAAATGTAACCACAGATATAATTTTTATGACAGTGAATATAAGTGCAATAAGTCATAACTAGAGCAGGTTGGAAAATGTTCTGCTGGGGTTTTTTTTTCTGACAAAAAAAAAGTAATTTTATTGAAATCGAACTATCCTGAGGAACATGATGTCAATTTAAGTCATTCTTTTTTTTAGGAAGTAGAACTGAAATGAAATGTTCCAAATAAGGTTCAACTTTATCAGAACAGAATGTTTCAAATTTTTGGGGGCTGAAATGACTCTATTAAAAATATTTTATGCAGATCAGTATTGCTTAAAATACCAAAACTGGAAGAAAGTACTCGGCATTGATCAAAAATAGTGCACTGAATAACCACAAATTATGTTTTTTAGAGGACTTGCTTTGAAAGAATTTCCTTTTCACCACTGAGAAAACCCCCAAAACCAAGAACATAACACCAAAATAGCCTAAACTAAAATCTAAAAGAACAGAACTAAGATGTTATTCAATATTGCTTCTGCTCTGAAGATCTACATGAAGATTTAACTGGAAACAGATGTATCTACATATTTGCATGTCACCCACTGTTTTAGGGTATGTGTAAGAGAAACAAAACAAAAGCTTGTATCACAAGCATTTCTGTTGATGTGTTATTAACTAAACAGCTAGAGAAGATCACAGCTGCCCTTGATTTATCAGACTACAGGAGCCACCTTCAGAGGCAGAAAGATGTTTCTTGTAGTTCCTTCAGGGAAGACTCAGCTTCCTTCTCAGAAACAAATAAATCTGCTCAGTCTTCTCTTTCCTGGTCTCCTGTTTAATGTACTCAGTTTCTGCAGAGTCCTTTTTATAAACATATATTTAAGAAATCAGAATCCCAGTGTCCCCTGCCCTTCCCTTCTTGGCAATTCCCTGAGGATCAGGCTGGTTTTCTTCTATAGTACAGTATTCCCCAAGGTTTCCAATTCACATTCTCCTTAGCAAAAGCCCTGCAGCACTGAAGCAAGAGAGAGCTGAGACAGCTCCTGAACTCCATGTTTGACAGACTCTGAAGACTCATTTCATCAGCCGTTAATCTCCCACAATCCTCTAAGCTTTATCTGTTAAGACTGAAGCAAGCAGTGCAGCTTTGCCATACTTTAGACTTGTTATTAGTTTTCATAATTTCCCTCAAAAGAGCATGAGACTAAATCAATCTCCCTTCCCTAATATGTTGATAATAATTTTGAAATGTTTAAAGCTTCTCTTCTGAAAGCTCTGCTGAAATAACCATCTCATCTCTCCCCTAGTGCTTGCTTGGTTCTTATTTTGGTGTTCCTCTTTTCCCCATTAGACTTTCCCAAGTAGTTCAATTGTCTCATGGCCAAAGACTGTCCTTTCTTCTCCTGCTTTCCATTTGGTGTTTTGCTTCAGAATTTCCTTTTTATCATTACATTTCCCCATCTTTATTTTTATACTTCCAATTTTATTTTGTACTACCTTCCCATGGCTGGCTTCTGAGGCTCTGTGGTCTTTGGGTACCAACCTACTACTACAATGGCTACAAGGCAAATCTCCTGTCAGTGGGACATTCTTGCATCAAATCCTTTAAAATTAGAAATGTTACCCCATGCTGCAGAGATCCCAAGTCATTCCAAGGACAAGATGTGCAGCAGATCCAGACCCATAAGAAATATAAAATACAAAATAGATGTGACTTTGACAGTAGTGGAACCTCACTTCCCTGACCTGCAAAATATGAAGAGCCTTCATTGTTTCCTGAATCTAATCAACCTGTAGTTAACATTTGCTGTTGGATGCAAATTTGAAGAGGGTAGATTTAGACTGGGTATAAGAAAGAAGTTTTTTACTGTGAAGGTGGTGAGACATTGGAACAGGTTGCCTCCTCACTGGAAGCATTTAAAGCCAGGCTGGATGAGGCACTGAGCAACCTGATCTAGTGGGAGGGGTCTCTGCCCATGGCAGGGGGGTGGAACTAGATGATCTTTAAGGTCCCTTCCAACCCATAACCAACTCAACCATCCATCCAAGTGTTAAGCCAAATCTACTTTGGTGTTAAAAGAAGCTCTCACGGAATGAAGCTGGTTTGGCTGACCTACAGGACTGAAAGTAGTCTCTGGACAAGCTCCAACGTCACTGCAGCCACCACTACTGGACGAGACTGTTTACCTCTCATACTTATTTTTCCTTGATGTGAATAACTCTGCAAGATGGGGAGCTGAGTCCTGCAGCACTGTACCCCAAAATCCAATGACATGCTGAATTCTCATGTGAAATAACAAGAACTGAAATTGCTCAGCACTTGAGACTTGCAGGGCCCAGATCTCTTTGTGGCACCTGCCTGTTTTACAGAGATCAAGGCAAGCAGAAAGCAACAAGCTATTTAACAGAGGAATCTCTGCATCCCATTGCATACTAATTAGACACTAGATATAGATACATCAGGGGAAGCAGAGGGAGGGAGGAATGAGGGGAAAAAATCTCTTGGCAAGACAATGTTGCATTTCAATCTTTCACCTTCACTGGGTAATGGGATGTGATGGAACATTAAAACAAACAAACAGCTTTTGGTGTTTACAAGAAATTTTTAAATGGGAGATCACGAGCCAGAGGTGCTCCACAGAACATCTGGAGTACTGGAAAACAATGCGATTACGCAGATGAGTCACATTCATTAGGCTATAAAATCTCCAGTAATGAATGTACGAAAGGGACTTTCATGTAGATTGTCATCTATAGCCAAAAAAAAAACCCCTACCAAACCTCTAGATAATAAACTTGGCAGTTCCTTCCCTTCCCTCCCTCTTTTCCTCCTCCCTTTTGAAATGAGATTCCCAGTGTAATTACAAAGCTTTGCATTTGCAGCTCAAAACCCATGTCCCAGGAGGAGGCACAGATCCATGTGTGGGCATTAACTGGGGAGAAAGGGAAGCAGGGATATGTGCATGGGTGGAGCTCATTACTCATTATTTCATCTTTAGTGAGTAGTTAGACCTGGATATGGATCAAGAGTGAAAACTGGACTCTGTCACTAATTCATTCCACATATATCACTGGCCAACAGAGATTCAGACATGGCCACAGAGGAGATGATTGCCTTCACCTATTCTAACAATCTTAATGGAATTTCTCTGAAGAGATCTCTTAAATGCCTCCCTCAAAGTCTGGCTCTAGACACATCTCTCTAGCCAGCAAGTCAGTGATGGCAGGATGTTATACAAACCAAGGTTAGTAATAGCTTTGACAGATGTTTCAGAGTCTTTCATCACATTAGAATTATTGGATGTTGTCAGCTAAACCAAAAAGCATCACAGCCCCCCTTTTTAGCTCATTCTTGAACACAGATGTTTTAAAATAACCCTCTTGTGGGTTTTATCCATTGCTGCTGTCTGTATAACGTATCATCACTTCTTGAAAGTCCTCATTACTCAGAGGATTTTTTTTTTTTCAAAAGACCCATTTGTAGAATTTGCACCTTTTTTTTTTTGCATTTCCAGTAGTCTGTTTCCCCCTGGACTGTGTCTGTGTGGAGAGATCTCATTCAAGGACAATTGGGCTTCAAATTGGGAAATCAGACTGCTAAATCCCTTAGTTATCTTTGAAAATCCCATCCTCAAAGCTTAAGTCAGATGAGAACTTCATCTGCTTTCTGTAATTTGCTGGTTTTCAACTCCATTTCTGGAAGGATTTTTTTTTCTCCTGGGCATAGGACTGTCACCTTCATATTGAAATGAAATCCATCCAGCAGAATAAACAGTAATTACATTTCCATAGGAAAATATATTTTCTAGTTTCTGTTTCCGACTGAGGGTTAAATAACTAAATCACTGCAATTTCTTTATTTTCTTTGCCTTTTGAGGGAAAACACAGTTACCTGAGCTGTTTACATTTCACACACATCTCATACTATATTTTCTTATTCTTGGTCCTGGGTTGGGAACAGCACTCAGGGAATTATGAACCTAGGGATCTTCTCCCAGCTTTGTCCCTCACTGGTCACATCTTTCATCATTTCTTTCCTTGTCACCAGTTCAGCCTCCTTCTTTGTCAAACACCCAGATGCCATTAACTTGCATTAATTGATATTTATAAAGTGCTTTGACATCTTCACATGAGTACAAAGCCTTATGGTAAGAGAGAGAATGCAAATGTCACATATGTTACTCATACATACAGGCTAGAAAGATCTTGAAGTGCCAGGTCCCAGCAGCATTGTTTGATGCACTGGGTCTGGGAGCAGAAACACCATGGCAGAGATCTCCAGCCAAGCCCTGCAGACGGGTTGTGGGTGGTTGCAAACTTCTTATCCTGAATCAGCATGGGAAGAATGAAAGAAACAAAGCAAAGCAGTCTCATTTTCAAATGAGGGCAAATCAATGTACACAGCAATTTAAGAGTAGAGTTAATTGGAAAGAAGCTGGGAGTGTTTCTGAGGTTGTGGGAGAGAGGTTGTGAGAGAGGATGTAAATTTGAGCCTGGTTGAGAACAGGGAAGGAGAATGGGTTTCAGAAGCAGGTATTAGCCTGCATGTGTAGCTCAGCTGGGAGGCCATCATGTTCCTAATCTGATGCTCCCTTCTAATCTAGAGGGTCATTGATACAAGTCCCCATCCAGGTAGAAGGCATGCCAGAGTTGGGTTGATGGTTGGACTTAATGACCTGAGAAGTCCCTTTCAATCCAAGTGATTATTATTTGTTTTGCTCTTCCCATGGTTGTTCATTATACATCAAACTGAAAAGAAAAGTAAGAATATCTTTTTGTTCACAAAGTACCAAACTGGGACACTTTTGACAATTTCAGTATGTTTGGGACGTTATTTTTAGTATCGGTGAATTGCAAAACTTGTCAAAATGCCTATTGGAAAAAAAAACCCCATACAACTATACCAGTGTAAACAAATCTGGTTGCTCTCATCTTAGCTGTCCCTGGCAGGTGTTCATGCAGCCACTATGGTTCTTCAAACCCTACCTGCCATATTCAAATGGACTACTAGCATACTCATCACAGAGTAGCACTTAGTGGGATTAAACAGGCCCATTCCCACATGCTCAAAATAACTCAGGAGTGTCTCTTGGACAGGAAGTCCTGGCAGCAAGCACAAGCTCCAAAACCACCTGACCTTTCAGCCATTACTGTACAACAAACCCCACAAAAAGCCCTCTTTGCTGTAAAGCAAAGACTGTAAGGTCACCACAGATCATGGATCACAATTTCCAGACCCATTTTTCCTAAATTCAAGAGTAAGAGGCTGCCATTAGAAGTGGGTACAGAGGAGAGAGTCACTAGCCTCCTCAGAGCAGGGTCATGCAGTCATCCAGACATGGACTCACCACTGCCTCAGCCTGGCAGTGTCACACTGCTCACTGGGATAACAGACTTGATGGATTTTACCCTCTAAGGCTTTTGCTTTGAAAGAGCCCCAGCTTTTATCTTACCAAAGTACAGCTTTGTAGCCTAAAAATAGTGCACCCAAGCTCCTTCCATCGGAACAGCAGAAGATGAGCTGGTGACTCTCAATTTTTGGTGCTTCTCTATCAGAAAGATGAAACATTTTCCCTGTAATCCTCCAAAATGGAATGTTTAGGGTTTTGGAGGTTACTGGAAATTTCCCTGGCAGCTGGTCAAATATGTGATCCCATTAGAGCTTTTTTGATGAGGAAGTGTAGCTTGACTCGGAGAGAAAATTAGGATGGGAGGGGGGAGCATGTCAAGGGAAAAAGAGGAGCAGAGAGAGAAAAGGAAAAATCCTCCATGAACCAAGAAATTTAATCCACCAGAGCCTGTGTCTTCCTGTCACTGAGAAAGGCAGAAAATTGCATCCAAATGCCCAGACTCTGATTATGAAGCAAGAAGCAGTTCTGGTCTCTCTGCGTAAGGGAATGGGATTACAGGGATGCTCTTTTGGTTCTTCAAGAGGCCAGGGAAGGCCAGGCATTGCTTCTTCCTACTGGCAGGTACCAAGTGTCAGAAAGTATCCCAGATTACAAAAGAGAAAAAACCTCTTCCATCCCAAGCTATTTGCAGACTTCCTGACCACTTAGCACCACACATGCTGTAATGTGCAGCCAGAGCCAGGCTAGTTCTTTCTGTTAGCAAGAGAAAAGGACAAGGAATATGTTTTACACACTCCATTGTGAATCTGTGAATGGCTTCACAGTAAATCCTGTGCAAGGTTTGTTCCACAAGCATCTATACATCCTGGTGGTGCAACTGCTCCAAGCAGATGCCTAACCCTAGGTGGAGAGGAGGGTGCAGGTGCTTTGTGGTGGGTGCCAAGGCCATGCTGCCAAGCCTTAGGCTCTGCAGCAGGCATGGAGGCAGAGTCCAACCCCAAGCAATGGGCTGCACCAGCCTCATGTGCAGGAGACCTCTCATGGTCATACTTGTAGCTGCTCAGGATATTCACTAGGAGATGTCTGTATTCTCCACAAGTCTGGCATGGTACAGTAAAGGGTGGTCCAGATCCTTCCCTAGGAGGGCTGTTGAATTTCAGCAGCTGCCTTTTGTATTCTTTTGGTATCAGACTTACCCACAAGCCAGGAATTAAGTTATTAGTATTTCTATTAGGGTGACAAGACATCAAAACTGCTTCCAGCATCATTTTTTACCTAAATGGATACTCATTCTCTGCTCTCAGCTATTAATGAGGAATCATTTGTCAGTAACAGAAGGCATTGCAGGTCCAGATAAAATAAAAAACTCTTTCTGCCCCCTCCCTGAGGATGATGATCTGACCTGCTGTCCTGCATACAGCTGAATTGGGCTGAGGTTTCCCCCTCATAACCACCCTTATACCCACCTAATTTAGCAGAGTATGTCCCCTCCAAACCTGCCATCATAATTACACCCTTAATCATTCCTGAAACTGCTTTCTTCAGGCTGGAGCAAGACAGAAAAATCTGCTTCCAAAACTTAGCTAAGTGTTTGGGTTCTGAGAAGCAAGGAAGGAGGGTTTTTTTTCTGCACCATGTATGAACATTATTCATAAAAACCCATCAGAGCAAAATGTACCTCCCTGCTGCATCCTTGCAGCCCTGCTGTCCTCAGGTAAGCAACACTAAGCCAGATTTATCCCTCCAAACTGAATTTTGGGAAAATGGGGCAGATGGCATGCCAGCTCATGCTCCCATCACAATGGCAGCTCCACAGTGCCACAGGGAGTCAAAAGCGCTACACGCTCGTATTAATTAGCAGCAAGAACTGCTCTGCCTGGGAACACCCAGAAGGAGTGGATCCGATGAGAGAGAGAGAGAGCACAGGCTGCTTCTGCAGTCTCATTTTAGATCAGAACACCAATTTAACTCAGAGCCAACGGGGTACTTCACGATAGCACCAGCCCGCACAGGTTTCACTGTGCCAGCGACACGAGGAATGCGTAAAAAGCTGCAAATAAATCCCCAGCTTTGGGAACAGGGTGTCATTCCAAGTGGCAAACCCTGTTCAGCACGGATTTATGACCCCTGTGGAGGCATGCACTGCCATCTGCCTCCTCCAAGCCCCGCCAAACAGCCAGCAACCTACGTGCAAGCTTGGTCCCTCTGTTTTCAGCCTCCTAGAGTGCTCCCAAGGCTTTGCACCAGGCAGGCTGCTCTGGTTGGTAAGCCCAGCAGCTGTAGGTTAAAAAAAGGATATCTCTTATGTTAAAAAGAGACCAGTATTTCATAGGATGAAAAGGACTAAGTGGAAGATTGAAAATAGCCCACGTTTTCTCAAGTTTGTGTGTCAAAAGTTTAGCTGCATGTGAGTTCATGCATGCAGCTTATACATTCACATAAACCCATGTCTGTCTAAATAAGACACTGCCAATATGGATGTTCCCTGCATCTCCTGAAGGACTGAGTTTTAATGACCAGATTTAAAATACACCAGTGAATTCATCTAATTGTAGGCAGGCAGTTTGGGGTGCTTCATTCACACCCTACCACTCTTGCACCCTATCAGACACATTCACACTCATCACACTCTGTCCTATAAATAACAGCATCACCACGGCAAGAAATATCTTCTAATTAGCACCCTAGACACAGTCTCCTGTCTCGCTTCCACTCCTTCCCATTGGCATTGAGCTGGTGTCCCTTTCATTTTTTCTTACAACATTCCCTTAAAGATCCATTGATGTCTTGTAGAAGCCATTTCCAAGAAGATGGAGAAAAGAAAAGGCATCCAGTGGAAGGTGTTGGATGATGCTTGGAGATATATCACATGCCTGACCCACTGCTGAGCACTGCTGCAAAAAACAGGCTCTCAAAAACATCAGGTTCATGGCTGTTACAGTTGGAAATGACCTCTTAGATCTTGCAGTCCAGCTCTCTGCTTCTCATGATGACTCCCTGGTGTACACTTTATGCTGTTTTGTCCAGCCTAATTATCTATCTCAGTTGTTAATGGATGAAGCACCAAATTCTTCTAACTGCTGCCATCTTTCAGGGATGTTTTACTGTTCTCCCTTTTCTAGTTGTTTATGTGGTTGAGTTTTGAGACTACATTTTTTCAGGCTCCAACACTTTGGGCACTAAAAGATAAGAATGGTTCTGATGTTCTTGGACCTCAGTGCAGCATAGAAACTATACCTTGAATTTGGAGATCTCTGTGCACTGAAAACAGACTTTTTGGAAAAAATTAAGTTATGTGCTGCGGAAAAAATTTTGCTATTCTGTGGTTCTAATTTGGAGGTTTCTCTGTTTCATGAACACACAAAAACCACAGGTTCATGTGTATGTGTACAAATATAAATATACACATGTGTATGTAAATATAAAAATAAATTAACTGTGCTTCTGGAAAGAAGTTCTTCACTGTGAGGGTGGTGAGACACTGGAACAGGCTGCCCATAGAGGTTGTGGATGTCCCCTCCCTGGAGGTGTTTTAAGTCCAGGCTGGATGACATCCATTTACTATCCCCACTGTCATTTCTCAGGACAAATGCACCTTTTCCCCTTGTGTCAGGAAGTTCCCCACTGTCCCCCTTTTCCATGACCTTCTTCCTGGCCCACATGCATTGGCTTTAGTATCTGTGTCAGGGTTTTACTATAATTGTGGTCTCCTCTGCTCTCACTCCCACTGTCTTTCCAGAATTCCTTGCTTCACAAGTTCATGTAAATCACAGTCATGTGGTGCTTCAAATTAAACTTAGAAATGTTTCTTTTTAGTCTTTTAACTAGTTCCCTCAAGCATTACATTGCAGAGCAAGGGACTACCCAGCTATCTCAGGGAGCCCCATGGTATGAAAAGGCAGGTGGCAATTTTAATGAAACAGGAGGAGGACCCTGCTGTCCATCTTCAGAGCTTTTCCTTCCCTCAGGAATCCCCTGGAGGTTGTCTCAGGTGTCAGTCATGCCACATGGGTAAACTACTGAGGTCTTCTTTCTGCAGAGGCTACATTTCTCTGGTCACAAGGATGCTAACAGCCTTAACTCCAAGTTCTTTGCATCCTTAAAGCAAAGCTTTGACTCTTTGACTTAACTGTCACCTTAAGACACAAGCAAGTCCTGAAAGTACAAAACCTTTAGCGACTTGCACTCTTCTTTAGAAGAAAATAAAATAATGGTTTTCTTAACAGGCAAAGGAAGTGAAAAGTAGGACTTTACAACCCATTGCTCTGCTGACACCTCTGAGACCTCCACATCTGAAACTTTTTGGGAGCAGCTGTTGCAGCCTTTTCCTTGGATGGTGACTCTTATCCATCACTGCCAAGAGATGCCACTTCCAAACCGAAATCACCAGCAAACTGCCTGCCAACCACCTGTGGCAGATGAAATTGTGCTCACACAGCAGTATAAAAGAGTCACAAAACACCCAGCAGAGACTCTGGGAGGCAGGGCTTGCTTTCCCTGCAGGGCTGCCCATTCCAATGACAGGCTCCAGCTCTCCTGGCTGGTCCTTCTCCATCTCTGACTGAGGCAGCAGGAACCATGTGCTGAGTTTGCTTCAGCTGGGAATTACACTTTGCATATCTTACATCCATCAGTGTAAAAATAGGATGTATGAATAAAGGGTGTTAAAATTGCCACCTCGGTCTGATTTCTCATGCTCCGTAATATAACATATGGTGGGGACTGAACTCCCAGCGAGAAGTTGGGAAGCGATCAGAGACAAATAAGTTGTTTAACCATTTTAGTGCCCTGGACATGTTCTGCAGCTCTCCAGGAAATGCTGGTGAGGGCTGAGAGAAGAGCACACAAACAGGGAAATTAGGGCAGAACCACCAGTCTCATCTGCACATCAGGCACGAGACGGAGGGCAGAGCAGTGACCCCAGCAAGCTGGGTGACAAGTGCCAGGCTAATTGCCAGAGCACCAGAGTGCAGTGTCACCTAATTTACCTTCCTTCACAAATTGGCTGCCTTTGTAATTGAGATCTCTCCCCTCCAGAGCACAGAGGGTCTTGGCTGCTCTGCACATTGCCAGTGGCACCCAGGGGGTTAAAACAAACAGTTGGGCCATCAGCTTTGCAATAATGAATCTCATCAGAAAGGGGTTAGGACACGGCAAATGTTGTTGCTATTTGACTTGCAGCTGCAAACTTGGGATGAACCTGCCAAAAAACTTCCTGCAAAGTGCAAACACTGAGAAGAAAGCATCCTGTTATGTGGGTGGAGTGTCAGCCATGCTGGGCCAGGAGGGCACTGCTTTTCCAGCTGGGCCAATTGTAGTCACTAACATTTAAAAGATCTGCCTGAACAGTGAGACATCTCATACTTCAGTGTTGCTTAATGGAAAAGCATAAGAGAAAGAGGAGAAGACACAGTTGCTCAGATTCATTCAAATCCTAAGGATCTGATCATGTAACATTAATCAGTGTTTGAAGCATCACATGCTGAACATCCACAGGAGTCTTCAACACATTGGGTTTGGCTGGGATCTCACACCAGGGATGTACAGAGGGTCAGACTGCTCTGTTCTTCATGATGGTTCTGTCAAACTGGAGGAAAAGTTGAGGAAACACCTATGAGAAGCCCCCTCTGGTGTTTTGATCTTGTTTGTGTGAATGAAGCTGTTCCTGTAACCAGATCAGAAAAATGAAGAGGGAACTGAGACTTTGTCTGAGCATCATGTTCTAGCACTCTGGCTTGTGGGCTTTTAAATTTATTTATTTTCCCCCTGTTTGATTTCTGCCTTGTCAGGTCTAATCGGTAGCATTTGTAATTCAGGTAGCAAATTGATTTTTGAAAGTACTCTATCCCTATTCAGTCCACGTTATGGTGGATCCTCACATTAATTATGCACTGATATTGATGGGTTTGTCAGACAAGGGCTAATGTCACTATATTCAGAACTTGCTGCTTCCTTGTTAAAAATGTTTTAGAATGTGGCCTTGGGAAAGATAGAGAGTGTCACTCTCAGGATCAAAGATAACCTGTCAACAAAATATTTGCCCTGAAATTCATGTACCTTTTCTCCCCACTCTCATAGCCTTCTTAGAAGGAACACAGCAAAGGCTGAAGAGGGGAGAGAGGGACCAAGGGATCCTCCAAGGAGAATTGAGCTGTCAGCACCATTTAAGCTAATAGGAAAGGACAACAGTTTTAGGATGCATATTGTAAATGGCGACAAGTAAAGGCAGTAGTTCACACTTCATGGTCTGTGTGACAGTGTCCTGGCTGCAAAGCACCTTTCATTGAGTTGGGAGGGAGGAGGGAATTCTCTCCAAGGGATGCATGTTGTCTCCCACCTCATGGAGACGAAGTAGGTATGTGGCAACATTGTCAGAAGCCATCTGGGATTCTTTGTGCATCACAAACTCTGTATAAATCAACAATATGATGTCCTTGTGGGGAAAAAAAATAAAATTTAAAAAAAAAAAGAAAAAGAAATAAGAAAAAGAAGCCAGATCTCATTTTGGAATAGTATTAACAAGAGTGTCATATGAAAGGCACAGGAGGTAATTATTCCGCTCTATTTGCTGCTGGTCAGATCTCAGCTGGAATATTGTGCACACTTCTGGGCACCAACCCACAAGAAAGATGTAGAAAAACTGGAAGGAGTCCAGAAGAGAACAACAAGAATGATTAGATGTTTTGAAAATGTGGTTTAAGAAAGATTGAAAGAATCAGGTTTGTTCAGTCCAAGAATGAGAAAACTAAATTGGGAACATGATAACAGTCTTTCAATATATAAGAAGACATCAGAAAGATGATGCTTAATTTTACATACTGGGGAAAAAGAATAACAAATCAAAATAATTTCAGATTTGGGAAAAATGTTACAATTTTGAAGCCAGTGAAGTAATCAAGCAAGTATATACAGCAGTCTAGAAGATTTTTAAACATTGGATAAACATCTACCATGCATGTCCATAATATGCTTAAAGTTGCTTCCATTAAATGGAAATAAAGAAGAATTAATTTATCTAAGTTTCTTCCAGTGCCAAATTTTTCCATCTCCCTCACCTGGTTCTTGGTTACATGGACATGTTCTGGTGAGATTCTCAAAATCATTCCAGGATGGCTGGGCTCATTGCTTTCAGATGTTGTTTGCATAATTAGAGGACCACCTTGTGTAATCCAACCTCAGTAGTCACTGACCCCTTGACTCTGGGCTGGGTTCAGAGAAGAGTACTGACTTGCTTTAAATCAAAAATTACTTTCTGTAAATTGTTTAGTTTTCTTGGTCTTTAAAATCGGGATAAACCTAGTTTATAGGTGGCAAAGCAGCTCCAAGAGATATATTTATTACTTATTAGAGATGGAACCTTGTTACTCTTTGTATATGCTGACCCAGCCATAAAATTCCAGCTTAATAACCATGTACCCACGCAATAAACACATTTGCAAGAGCTTCCTCTGGAAGCTGGTGTCTGTGGAATACTTTGAAACACTTTGTTAGACTTGCATTTCCCAAGGAGCTTAGCCACCTGCCTCAGGATCCACCATCAACATCTGCAATCCTGTGTGTAGGCCTTCCTGTCAATGAAATCTCATTAGCATCACTTTACCAAATTAAATGGATTCAAGTTGGGAAGCAGCTGGGGCTCAGAGCAGTCACATTGACTGTTGCCTCAGGTTAGACTGATATTAGCTGCCTTTGGGCTCTCTGTTGCATTTGACATTGCCCACAATAGCCAAGAAGTATGTGGTTTTGCTTCTTCTGCACAAAGTAAATGGCTGTGTCTGTGTGGATGGAGCCACTTCTTGGTAAGAGAAGTCATTTGGGTAATGGTCATGCATGGCAAAGTTAAAAAGAGTAGGTGTCTTTTTGCAATGATCTTGGATGCCTTTTTCATGCCAAGGAAAAAGCTTCCAGCAACTACAAGAGAGAAATTTTTTTTTTCATCAGGACTGCTAAATGATTCACAATTCTATGTGTGCTCCCTTAAGTTGGGGGTTTCATCCTTTGTACAGGAAGATTGCTGCTTTGCTTGGCTAGAAATTTGTATCAAGTATTCCCATCAAAGCTTCATATCTCCTGGTTAGCTCAGCTGTTCCAGGTGAGAAGTATTAAAACTTTAATGTTTGAAAGACTCCAGGGGCTGAATTACTCAGAATGAATAAACATCCCTTTTCACAAGGCCATGGATTTGGACTAATAAATAACAAATATTCTTTTGCAGACAATTCCAGAGTGTGTTACAAAGCCAAAGACAGAGAAGTAGGGAGGGGAGTAAAGGCAAAGGGAGATGGGGAATAGCCTCCATTAATCCATCTGAGTTAAGGACAGAGAGAGAACACAGAGCCTCTAGAATTAGCACAAAGGCTCAAAGGGATGGGTTCAGATGGCCTAAATTCTACCTAAATCTCTAAGTCCCTAAGCCTAATGTTTCCCTATTGACTAGGGATATGTGAAGGCCTAGAACTAGCCAATAAGAAAGGCATAAAGGCTTAGGTGGAATTTAGGCCAACTAAATATATATGAAAATCTTCATAAAGATGGCCTTGATCCTATATGGCCACCTCCCTCACTTTTATTCCAGAAGGCACTGAGCCTTTACCATCTGTAAGTTCTCTGGGAATACTTTTAAGAGGTAAATCATCAAGCCTTTGTGTCATGCAACATGGGATGAGGTACAATGGTTTTAAAGTAGAGCAGTGCATTAAAAAAAAAAGCATTAGGAAAATGTTCTTCACTATGAGGGTGGGGAGGCACTGGAACAGGTTGCCCAGAGAGGCGGTGAAAGCCAGGCTTGATGAGGCTCTGAGCAACCTGTTCAAGTGCAGGATATCCCTTCTCACTGCAAGACAGTTGGAGAAGATGGCCCTTGAATGTTCTTTCCAACCCTATGATGATTTTTTGGAACAGAGATCTTCAGTCTTAGGTTCTTTTGCCCATCATTTTCCTTAAAGACTCCAAGTCTGGAGATCTTTTTGTGTTTTACTGTGGGTATCCCAAATTTTTAGTAACACAGCTTCTGCAATTATGGTTCAGTATTAAGTATGCTCAGTTGGGGATTCTGGATTTAGATGCAAAGTTCACTCAGAAGTCCAAGGTGGCTCCATCTCTATCCTTAACTTTCTTCTGGGAGGATTTTTTGCTTCTATTCTGTTTCACTCACACACATACTCCTACTTTGTTGTTAGAACCTTTTGGAACTGTACAGTTGTCCTCCAGTAAATTGTCCATATACTGACAATACTACATCACCTTCACAAAATGGTCAAAGTGGACACATGGGAGGCTGCAATACAAAATTTAAAAGATGCTCTGTATTGGAGGAAAAGGTATAAAATAGGAAAGCTCATGTATACACAGGTTTCAGAGTCTCTTCTGTGACCCACAATTTAACCAGTCCTTACCTGAGCTCTGTAGGAGAAGTCCAGCCTGTAGTAAATAATTTCTCATCACAAACACATGGATCACAGTCTGATCCTCAGCAAGAAATCATCAGTAGGCCTCTTTCCAGCTGTCCTGTGTTGCATCAGGAAATATGGATAGAGAAAATGTTCTTGAAATTAATATAAACAAAGACACCCCTTTTCCCCAGGGGTATATCTTCATCACTTCCTATTCACTAGACTTTGCAGACAAAGAGTGTGAAATTAAATTCAAGAGTCCACACTGCAAAACAAGGGCAGGAAAGCTATGGTAAGGGAGTATTAAGAGATAAATCTTTCCTTCTTTTAAATTTTTTTTTAATATGGAGTCTTTCCCTTCAAACCATTCCTAATCCCTTGACTTTCTGTTCATGAATAGATTGAATTTTTCACTATGACATTGCCTAAAGACAATGAGCGATTTCACAACAAATGATTTATGTACTGGAATCTAAAGAGATTTTTGCTCATAAAAACACTCCAGCCATTTATCTTGATCTCCTGATGCATCAGAGCCATGGCTGTATGTCTCTAAATTAACTGCAGATTAAACAATTCAAGCTGGTTGAAAAGTGTAAATGCAAGAGAAAAGCTCAAAGAAGAAGTTCAATCAATTTCCATGATTGGATTCTTATCAAGACAAAAATGTGAGTGGTTTCCATTGGCCATTTCAGGATAAACAAACCAGGAGGTAAATAGATTCCAGGCATCTGTGAAGCTGTATCATGCGTGCAAAGGAGTAGGTTTAAATAAAGCAAACAAGCTCGGGTTTCCATCAGGGTAGGCACTTGCATCTGTGATGCTGGGTGGAAGTTAGTTTGAAAAATGTTTTGAGGGCTTTTTTTTTTCCTTTCCTCTTTACTTTTCCCTGACAACTGCTGGAAGATACAAAAAGGGAATGACTGCGGCAATTCAGAAGCTTGAGACACAAAACAAGAAATCAGAAGAGAAACAAAAATGGGACTATACAGTGTAGTCCAACTGCCTGGGAAAAGAGAGAAAGAAAGAAAGAGGCTTATTTCTGCAGATCTTCAAACAAGGTTTCCTGGCATCCAAGGGCAAAGTGAATGCACAGCTCAGCTCGGTTTCTCTTTTTTCAGCTCAACTATTTTGAGCCTTGTCTATGTACAATTCTTTTTCACTCATTTGCATTCTGTGTGCAGCAAATGCACACACACCTGTGGGTCAGGTGCTACATTCTGCTCACAGCCATGTGAACCCACACTAACACCACCTTTAGTTTGGTTTTTCTCTAACAAAAGAATATCAACACGTGCCCTCTCTCCAGTCACTGCTGCTTTTATTAAGGTGTTGTCTAGACCCAGGGAAAGCTTGGCACAGTCAGTGCATCTGAACCCTCACAGTCTTTCAGCTTTGTAGACTTTTTTTACCTTATTAAACTCTGATATAAGCATCAGGAGAGATATGGCCTCTGCTCGGTTCAGACACATGAAGTGGGGCTCTTTAAAGCCTGGCTTTGCAGAGGAGGGAGTGCAGCAACTCATTTTTCCCACTTTGGCTGCAGCCTGATCTGGCTCAATCGAGTTCAGCTAATTTGGAAATGATGAGTAAGACAGAGCAAGCTGCAAGACAGTGTAAGCAGATCCCAAAGTGGGAATTAAGGTACATAACTAATAGAGGCATGTAATCCATACCAATATGGTGTGAAGGTTGAAAGGGACTTCTGACACCACATACAGAGGGAAACACAACTGGAAGAAGACTCTAAGGCAAAAAAGGCTGTATTTTATGCAGTGTTTTTCACCTGCTTCCTACCACTGGAGTTTTACACACAATTTCTTCATCCCTCCAGGAGACAGATGAGCACCAGGGAGCCAGAGCCTCTGTCTGCAAGCAGGAGTGAGCTGGTGAATGGGAAAGTACACCACTGCCCTCCACAGGAGAGCATTATCTGGTGTGGACCATGGGGTCAACATAACACCACCCCAGTATCCAGATCAAAGGTTGTATTTGTGGTGGTACCTGTAACATTGAAGTTTTTTTCACAAGCACCAGGCAAGGAGAACACTTCACAGCTGGAGCCAGGTTCATCTGGAAGTGGCTGTGATGCAGAGCAAAGGGACAACCATGACATTCCTTAATGTTCAGCACAGATACACATCCCAGCTTAAATAGTGATTCCCCAACATCCACACAGGCAAACATTTCATCTCTACCAGCTCCTGAAGGAGCCTGGCAGGTAAATGGTCAAGAGAAAGTGGAGACAGAAAGGTGCATAGAGTTCAGCAAGCCATCAAGAGAAAGGGAATTTCTGTCTGGGAGATATTATCCCTACCCTTCTCTATTACCATTCTCATTTATCAGCATGGAGAAGTGAGAGAAATAAAGACTTCTCTGTAAACAGCTGTAAAACTTTCAGGCCCGTAAGGCCATGCAAGATGGTGCTAAGGTGTGAACCAAGGTGCTTGATTTGGGGTCTGCTCCAATCCTGCTCCCTTCTGTCTGTGCTCTCTGAGGGTTAGAGTTGTCACATCCCATTACCACAGGTCTCCCTCTCCACTCACCTGGCTTTCCCCTTCTAACCCCAGTACAAGCTGCTCTCCAACT